>CAUYUJ010011090.1:378522-401022 GCA_963575745.1 Prorocentrum cordatum
AGGAAACATTTAGTTTGGCCGCGCCTCAGCCAGAGGCGGGACACTTCTCGCCCGCCCACGCAGCTTCGCCTCGCCCGCACGCACGGCACGCATGAACACGAAACCGAAACCGATTTCCCGGTAGGGGGGCTCTCCGTTCCATTTCGATCTCACCCCCCCACCTCCGACCACAGAAGCATTATTGGTGGGTAATAAAATATTAGTTTCATTCGAGTGTCGAACAATTTCGAGCATTACTAGCACTACCCTTACGACTAATCCTACTGCTACTACTGCCATTATTATTATTACTACTACTACTACTGTTACTACTACTACTACTACTACTACTACTACTACTACTACTACTACTACTACTACTACTACCTTGTACTATTACTACTACTACTGCTACTACTACTACTGCTACTACTACTACTACTACTATTACTACTACTACTACTACTACTACTACCTTGTACTATTACTACGACTACTACTACTACTACTACTATCATTAGTACTACCATTACTACTATTACTACTACTACTACTTCTACTACTACTACTACTACTACTGCGACTACTACTACTTTTACAATGACCACTACTACTACGCCTACAGGTACGGCGATTTCTAGAACTACTACTACTGCGACCATTTCTACTGTTACTGATACCACGACGACCACGATTACGAGTACTATTATTCCAACTTCTACTACTACTACTACTACTACTACTAGTACTAGTACTACTACTACTACCACCACTACTACTACTACTACTACTACTACTACTACTACTACTACTACGATTACTACTACTACTATTACTACTACTACTACTACTACTACTACTACTACGACTACGACTACTACCGCTATGACTACTACGTTTCTTACTATTCACACTTTTAATACGACCAATACGGTACGACCACTACTTCTACCACTACTCGTTTTTTTTACTTATGATATTCAAATTTGGTCTACTACCAATACCCATGGTATCCTGACGACGACTGCTACTACTACTGCTGTTGCTGCTGCTATTTCTGTTTCGTTGGTTCCTGTATCTTCTACTACAACTTCGACTAGTAAGTACTACTTGCACTACTTATGCTACTATTTCTACTGCTGCTTCTAAGCCAATGACTTTTATTTTCATTTCCACTGCTGCTTCTTACAACAACTACCATTATCACGACTACCACAACGACGACTACTTCCACTACTTGTACTACTACTACTACCATTTGTTCTACGACTACTACTACCACTACTACTACTACTACTGCTACTACTACTACTACTACTACTACTACAACCACTACTACTACTACTTCTACTACTACTACTACTACTACTACTACGACTATTACTACTACTACTACTACTACTACTACTACTACTACTACTACTACGACTACTACGACTACAATGACTACTACAATGACTATCACGGCTACTCGTTCCATTATTACTACTACGATTCGAATGGCCACGGCGACGATGTCTCGTATGACTACAACTACCACTACTACCATTATTGGTACGTCTACCACCACTATTACGACGATTATTTTTATCATTTCTACGATTACTACAACAACAGCAACTACTACTACTACTACTACTACTACTACTACTACTACTACGCCTGTGCCACCACTATTTCTAGTACTACTACTAGTTCTACTGCTTTTATTCCTACTCCTACTACCACTACTACGACCACCACTACTACGACCACCACTACTACTACTACTACTACTACTACTGCTACTACTACTACTACTACTACTACAACTACTAATACTACTACCACTGTGATTATTATCAGAGTGAGGGGGCCGAACGCTTATTCTTTGTTCCCGGGTGCGTGGCTAGAGTGGGAACCCCGGGGAGGATTCGTCCCCCACCCGTCCCGCTCGCCACCCACCCGCGACCCACCCCGCGACCCACCCGGCGACCCACCCCGCGACCCACCCCGCGACCCACCCCGCGACCCACCCCGCGACCCACCCCGCGACCCACCCCGTGACCCGCCCGTGACCCACCCGCGACCCACCCCGCGACCCATTCCGCGACCCACCCGCGACCAATCCCGCGACCCACCCCGCGGCCCACCCCGCGACCCACCCCGCAACCCACCCCGCGACCCACCCGCGCGACCCACCCGCGACCCACCCGCGACCCACCCCGCGACCCACACGCGACCCCCCCCGACCCACACGCGACGTATACCCGAACCATAAGTGGCCCAGGCCGCCAGGCCGCGACCCACCCACCCGCGACCCACCCCGCGATCCATTCACATGGCTTAAACGAAGAAATCGGCGCCTGAGGCGGGCTCACTGCATAATTTGTAAAAGTTGGGCTCCTGCGGCGGGCTTCTTCAGAACCTCGCAGTCTGACGACGTCATCGCCGCCCCCTGACTCTTATCCGCAACTGCGGGGTGCTACGCTTCTACTCCTACGACACCGCCGGCTACTACTAGTACCTTTACTGTTACGAGTATTATTACTACTATTACTACTACTACTACTACTACTACTACTACTGCTACTACCACGACTACTACTACTACTACGATGACGACGACGACTACTACTACGACTACTACTACGACTACTACTACTACTACTACTACTACTACTACTACTACTACAACTAGTACTACTACTACCACTACTACGATTACGACGACTACTACTTTTTCTACTACTACTACTACTACTACTACCACTACTACTACTACTACTACTACTTTTACTTGTATTACTACTACTACTACTACGACGACTACTACTACAGCTACTACTACTTCTACTGTTACTACTACAAGTACTACTAATGTACTACTACTTACTACGACGACGACTACTACTACTACGACTAGTACTACTACTACTACTAGTACGACTACTACTATTATTACTACTAGTATTACTACTACTAGTATTACTACTACTACTACTACTATTACTACTACTACTACTACTATTACTACGACTACTACTACTACTACTACTACTACTACTATACTACTACTACTACTACTACGACTACTGCTACTACTACTACTACTACTACGCAGGCTGCTACTAACATGACTACTACTACGATCACTATAACTACTACTACCGCTAGTATTTCTACTAATACGATTGCTACTGCTACGGTTTCTAGCATTGTTACTGCTACTACTACTGCTGCGACTACTCCTACTACTACTACTACTACGACTACTACTACTACTACTACTACGATTGCCACTACTACTGCTATTACTACTACTACTACTACTACTACTACTACTACTACTACTACTACCACTACTACTACTACCACCACTACTACTACTATTATGACTACTTTCACTACTACTAATCCTTCTACGACTATTACTATATCTTGTTGCCCCCCTGATGAAAACATTGAAGTGGCTGTTATATTTCTGACGATGTTTACCTCCAGGGGCCCGTGCTGGTCTTTCAGGCTGCCAAAAACCGGCTCGGGATGAACAGCCGCCACGTCTCCGTTGTGCCCCCAAGTGCCCGCCTTCCCAGTGCATCGCCGCGGTGCGATGGCCAAGCGCAACTTCAGTGGTTCGAAGAAAGCACGACTGATCGCCGTGGGCGAGCAAGTGCAGAACAAAGAAGAGTTTAGGACATAGAGGGGGAGGGAGAGAGACAAAAGAGACAGGCCCCGCCCGCAAGAGGGGGAAAGCTCTTCCCGACGAGGCGTGCTTCTGTTCCTCGGCGCCTGTCGGCCCGCCCCGTGGGATTGCCTCCAGCCGCTATCCGCAGAGTGCGACGCGGGCCCCTGCCGCTCTGCCCAGCGAGGAATGTCCGCCACCGTGCTGTGTGCACGTTGGAGCGTTTTGGCCACCTTCCTGTTTTCTGTGCGTTCTCGTCATGTTCGGTTTGTAGCAAGGTAGAGTGCGGCTGTGTGTCTGACTTGTAAATGGCTGCAGGCAGCCGCGTACGCGGGGGCTTGGCCGGCCAGAGTCCTTCGGGCGCCGACTGCCTCCCGTTGCCTCTCATTGTTTCCCCCCTTTTTTCCTGTTGCCTCCCGATGTCACCCGTTATCTCACGTTGTCGCCCGTTCTCTCTCGTTGTCCCCGATGTCATCAGTTGCCTCCTGTTGAGTCGTGTTGTGCCCCGTGTTCTCCCGTTGTCTCCCTATCCCTAGCTCTCTATACTAATATTATGCCCTTCCCATCCCAATCCTTTTATCTCTATCCTCATCCCGGTATCCATCTCCATACATCCCTCGCCTTAGATCGGAAGCCCTGCTCCATAATTACCCCTTTAGTAGTCGTGTTAGGGTTCGCATTCGTAGTCGCATTCCTATTCATATTAGCGCTCGCAAACGTAATGGTTTTCGTCTCCCGCGCGGCCTTCGCGATGTAAAGCACAGTATCATGCTAGATTGACTGTGACTATGTTGTTTAGGGCATTCTGCGGCGAGGGTGCAATTAGATCTCATAATGCGGCCTGCCTGACGCCCACTTTGTGGGGTGCCGACTTGTTAACTATCTGGTCGAATATAGAGCGGAAAATGAAGAACGAATCACAGGCAACGCCTCCAGCGTTGTGAAAAACAGTCCAGAAGTTCCCCCCTCTTCGAGCAGGTTCGCTCCTCATCGCGCTGTTCGTGGAGGAGTCCGTAGGCGCTGCGGGTGGGACCGATGTTGGTGCCGGGTTAGGGCCGTTTGGCGGGTGAGGAGCGCCGTGGTTGGACGGATGTCGAAACGTGTGCCGTGTGAGGGGGGCAGCTTGGCAGGCTCAGCTAGGCGTGGCTCCCTGAGCAGGCCAGGGAACTTACTCGATCTGTCCTCTTGGCGCGTCCTTCGAGCGACTCGTCTAGTGCCCGGAAGGCAGCGGTCAGACAGGGATCCAGTGCGCACGTAGTTCGGAATGCTAAGGGGGAAGTGTGCAGAGAATGTGTTGTGTCTCCCTTTGTTTCTCGCCCAGCCTATGCGCCAGCCGGCTGAGGAGCAGCATCGGGAGGAGCATGGGGACGAGGAACAGCAGTGGTTGGAGGACGAGCAGGAGCAAGAGTTGGAGGAGAAGGAGGACGAGCAGGGATGAGGATGAGGAAGGGCAGGAGCTGGAGCGGGAGCATGTGCAGGTAGGCGGGCGAGCATAACACGCGCCCCCGCGACATCGGCAGTGGCAGCACAAGCGGCGGCATGCGCACGCCCATTCCCCCCTTCAGAGGAGCAAAGAAGCCATGAGAATACACGCTCCAAGATTCCCCAGATCCCCCAAATGTCCTGCTGCCCCGCATGGGCTCAAAAGACGAAGGCCGCTACATATGCTGGAAACCCTTGAACGCATGCTGAGCCAATCCTACCAGGACATCGTTCTGGTCCTACCCCGGGGCATGCAGCACCTGGGACGTTCAAGTCAGCATCGTCGCTCCCATATCCGTGGTCGAAACCGGCCTACTCCAGCCGAGCCCCGCGTCGTCCCGTTCCATACGGCGTCATCCCGCTCAATCTCGGGCTCAGTCCTCGCCAACCGTGCTCAATGGCCTCATCAAGCGGGCCTCATAGCCCCGAGTCGTTCTTGCGAAGACCTCCCAGGGGTTGCCCCCCCGAACGAGTGCTCCCGGCAGGCCTTCTGCTCCGGGTTCGGGAGGGGCTCTGGTCTTCGGGCCGCTCCTCAGATCGAGGTCGGTGGCCCTCTTTGCTTGGCCAGAAGAGCTCCTGCGCCCCAGATGCGGGCAATACTTCTGTCTATATCCACTGCAGTATGGAGTTTCGGGCTCCCTTCCCAAGAAACCCGAGGCGCACTGGATATGGATAAATTTGCCCCCTAGAGGCTCGATTTTTATCCATATCCAGTGCGCCTCGGCCTTGTGGCGCCGCTTCCAAAAAAGTCCAAGAGGCACTGGATATGGATATGAGTCTTGCACGCACCAGATCCAGCGTTCTTTCTGGTAGCGCGATGGCTGCATCGTGACATCATCCCTAAGATCCGACGCTGCGGCACATGTTGGAGCATCGCGAGAAAACGCGACCAGCGCTTCAGACCATCCGTCTGCTGCCTTTCTCGAGCCCGATCGATCTGTGATGGTCCCGGTGCCCAAATACTGGCGAAAACGCTAGGTGCGAAGAGCGCCCGGATCTCAAGGTATCCTTGCAGCCCACCCGCTCTGCGGCCCTAGACGTGCGATGTCATGTTGTGTCCACGCGCGGTCCCCAGAAGTCCTAACCCTTTCCTCAGGGGGAGGGCTTCATCCCCAGTCGTTTTTTGACGGCCCCGATGCCCGGCGAGGGCCCCGTGAGGCCGAACATTGCCAAACACTTCCCGTCGCGAGTTCGTTCCTTCGCGAGCATGTCTACAGACCAGTTTTATGGTAAGGCTGTACTTCAGGTTATCTTGCCCACCCGCCCTCCCCTGGATAATTTGACCTCGTCTTTTGCGCAGGTTCGACCAGAGCACGTAAGCAGCACTGGTGCGCGCGGGCATACGTGGGGTTGCCCTAGACGATAAGGTTAGGTTATCGGCTGGCACCTGCCCCCGCCACAGGCTAATCCTGGGTTCTCGCCGGATTGAAAAATTAGCCTGGCGAAGGACCCAACCATATGCAGCTGTGAATACCGCCATTGTGCATATAATCTTCGCCCGCGCTCCCTATGGGGCCACGAACCGTGTGAGGGGCGTGCCGACATGCGTGGCGGGGTACACCACGCGAACACAGACGATCGGTCTGAGTGCGAGAGATTGAGAACGGGTGAGCCTGAGCGCGAGTGCGTCTGATTGTGAACGAGTCTGCGTGCTCATCAACCTACGTGCATGAATGTCGAACACCATGTCGGCACGGTCCTCACGAGGATCGCGCCTGGCTCCTTCCCGTTATTTTTTCTCCTTCTTTGCCGGTGCGCGCCGATGTCCACGGCTGCGGGCGCGGCGCCGCACGGAGTCCCCGCGACGGACGCCGGTCGCCCCGAAAGGGCCCCGGCGACGCGCGCGGGTCGTCCGCTCCGCGGAGCAGAGAGCGAGCAGGCTAGCTGATAGCGAGCAAGGCTGTGGCCGCTGGGCAGAGCGACGACGGGGGCGAGCGACGCCCTGGGCAGAGCGCATCGCGGAATTCCCGCGACGCGCGCTGGTCGCCCCGAGAGGGCCCCAGCGACGCGCAGGGGTTGCCCGCGGCGCGAGGCCGAACAGTCAGACCGTCGAGAGAAGCCGGGGCTCGGACGGGCCGCTCCTCAGGTCAAGCCTCGCGGATACACGCGGTGAGTCCCAGCTCCCTGGCGAGGGCCGTCGCCTCCCTTCTGCACCGCTTTGTACGCGCAGCAGACTGCTCCAGCTGCTTCCGCAAGCCCTCCGGCGGCCCTGCCAGGAAGAACTCGATGCGCGACGCCCACATGAGCAGGAGGTCCTCGTGGCGCGTGCCGCGCGACAGCAACGCGTAAAGCTCCAGCCACCAGTCGTCGTCCTCTTTCTTGCCGTTCCCCACATCGTGGCGGCCGCAGTCCAGGACCACGCTTGGCGTGAATGATATTTTACATTACAAAGGGCCTCTGGCGGGTCTCTCGCACCGGCAAAACGTTCGCAGATTGCTTCAAGAGGCCCACGGGGGGCGAAAGTCTCCGCTGGGGCCTCCGGTGGAGCTCGATGTGGGGCCAGGGGCCACGAAACGTGTGAGGAATGAGGGGTGCACCGACATGGATGGTGGGGAGCCATGCGGACGCAGCCACAGGCGCCTTCGGTGGTGATCCCTATGGGGTCGCGAAACGTATGAGGGGTGTGCCGAAATGAGTGCGGGGGCGGCATGCGGGCGCAGCCACTGGGGCCTTCGGTGGAGCTCTATGGGGCCACGAACCGTGTGAGGGGTGCGCCGAAATGGGCCTGCGGTGGGCGGGGAGGACGTATGCGAACTGTGCCACTGGGGCCTTCGGTGGACCCTATGGAGCCGCGAACCGTGTGAGGGGTGTGCCGAAATGGGCGTGCGGTGGGCGGGGAGGACGCACGCGAACTGCGCCGCTGGGGCCTTCGGTGGAGCTCCCTATGGGGCCGCGAAGCGTGTGAGGGGTGTGCCGAAATGGGTGCGGGGGCGGCATGCGGGCGCAGCCACTGGGGCCTTCGGTGGAGCTCGCTATGGGGCCACGAAAACGTGGGAACGGTGTGCCTAAATGGGCATGCGGTGGGCGGGGTGCACGCATGCGAACTGTGCCACTGGGGCCTTCGGTGGCGCTGCCTATGGGGCCGCGAACCGTGTGAAGGGGCGTGCCGAAATGGGCCTGCGGTGGACGGGGAGGACGCATGCGAACTGTGCAAGTGGGGCATTCGGTGGAGGTCTCTATGGGGCCACGAATTGCGTGAGGCGTGCGCCAAAATGGGCGTGCGGTGGGCGGGGAGAACGCATGCGATCTGTGCCACTGGGGCCTTCGGTGGAGCTCCCTATGGGGCCACGAACCGTGTGAGTGGCGTGCCGAAATGGGCATGCGGTTGGCGGGGAAGACGCATGCGAACTGCGCCACTGGGGCCTTCGGTGGAGCTCGGCCACGAACCGTGTGATGGGGTGTGCCGAAATGGGCTTGCGGTGGGCGGGGAGGACGCATGCGAACTGTGCCACTGGGGCCTTGGCGGAGCTCCCTATGAGGCCACGAGCCGTGTGAGGAGCGTGCCGACATGCGACTGCGGTTGACGGGGAGGACGCATGCGGACACCCCCACTGGGGCCTTCGGTGGTGCTCCCTATGGGGCCGCGAGCCGTGCGAGGGGTGTGCCAAAATGGGCCTGCGGTGGGCGGGGAGGGCGCATGCGAACTGTGCCACTGGGGCCTTCGGTGGAGCTCTATGGGGCCACGAACCGTGTGAGGGGCGTGCCGGCATGGGCCTGGAACCGTGTGAGGGTTGTGCCGACATGAGCGTGCGGTGGGCGGGGAGGACGTATGCGAACTGCGCCACTAGGGCCTTCGGTGGAGCTCCCTTGGGGCCACGAGCCGTCTGAGGGGTGTGCCGAAATGGGCGTGCGGTGGGCGGGGAAGACGCATGCGAATTGTGCCAGTGGGGCCTTCGGTGGAGCTCCCTATGGGGCCACGAGCCGTGCGAGGGGTGTGCCAAAATGGGTTTGCGGTGGGCGGGGAGGACGCATGCGAACTGTGCCACTGGGGCCTTCGGTGGAGCTCCCTATGGGGCCACGAACCGTGTGAGGGGCGTGCCGAAATGGGCCTGCGATGGAGGGGGGGGCGCATGCGGACACCCCCAGTGGGGCCTTCGGTGGAGCTCCCTATGGGGCCACGAACCGTGTGAGGGGTGTGACGACATGGGCGGTGGGAGCAATGATGATGACGATGATGAGGAGGATGTGGATGAGGATGATGTTGCAGATGATGATGCTGATGGATGATGGGTGATGGTGATGTGACGATGGTGTGGGGAAGGGAAGTGGATGATGAGGATGATGATGATGATGAGGGTGATGATGATGATGATGGTAGTGATGGTGATGGTGATGATGGTGATGGTGATGGGAAGGGGGGGAAGGGGAGGAGGAGAGGAGGAGAAGGGACGCGGGGCGCTGTCTCTTCAAACCGAGGACCCAACACCACGGGATGGTTGCGAAAAAACAAGCTCTTGCGCCTTTGCATATCTGAGCCGCTCGCACAGGGGAGTATGGGGGAGGGGGGACGGTTGGCTTCTTCGAAACACCCGTGCTTCTTAGAAGGCGTGGGCTTGGTTTGTAGATGTAGGGCCGGCTCCTCCTGAGAAGCAGCCTCCTTCTCATAAGTATTCTCCCATCCCCCTACCCCCTTGCGCGCGCTGCGCATTACCGCCAAAAAATTAACCACCTACTGGGTCCTTGTTTCCTCTTGCAGCCCTCGCGCTCCGCGGCCGCACCCCCGCGGCGCCCGCGCGGAGGCCTGCGGCAGCGGCCGCCCGCGCCCGACGCTGATGGTTCACTTCGGTCCCCCGCGGGCGCCGAGGCCAGCCGGGGCGGCGCGCGCGCGCGTGCTTGCGTGCGTGCGTGCGTGCGTGCGTGCGTGCGTGCGTGCGTGCGTGCGTGCGCGCGCGTGTGTGTGTGTGTGTGGTGTGTGGTGTGTGGTGTGTGGTGTGTGGTGTGCGGTGTGCGGTGTGTGGTGTGTGGTGTGTGTGTGTGTGTGCGTGTGCGTGTGCGTGTGCGTGTGTGTGTGTATGTATGTGTGTGTGTGCGTGCGTGCGTGCGTGCGTGCGTGGGTGCGTGTGCGTGCGTGGTGCGTGCGTGCGTGCGTGCGTGCGTGCGTGTGTGTGTGTGTGTGTGTGTGTGCGTGTGTGTGTGTGTGTGTGCGTGTGCGTGTGTGTGCGTGTGCGTGTGCGTGTGTGTGTGTGTGTGTGTGTGTGCGTGTGCGTGTGCGTGTGCGTGTGCGTGTGCGTGTGCGTGTGCGTGTGCGTTTGCGTTTGCGTTTGCGTTTGCGTTTGCGTTTGCGTGCGTGCGTGTGTGTGTGTGTGCGTGTGCGCGTGTGGTCTCAAGGGTTAAGTCGGGCGTGTCCCTCTACAGGAGGAGAGTTCAAAAATGGTAAACATATCGTCTGGTGATGATTTTCGATTTTGGGGGGTTGGGACTATTTCTGAATCGTTGTTGACTAGTTTTTCCTATTACCGGATTTTCCTCCAGAATCCGTTTGTAGGAGGACATGCCCGACCTAATTCTAGGGTGCCCCTCTGGGCAGATCGCGCGCCTTTTTTTTGCGGCCTCGCTCGGTGGCTTGCCCCGAGCGTGGCGCCTCCCCCCGGCGGCGCGCCGCCCAAGGGCAGCGCCGAGGGCGGCGCTCAAACAGTGGCGGAGCATGTGATCGTTTTCTGATTCACTGTTGTGCCGATCGGCGCGGGCTCTCGCGCCCACCCCCCTTCTGGAGCAGGTCTTGGCTGTTTTTGGCGCCTGTTTCAGGCAGGTGGAGCCCCCCTCCCAGATGGGACGCACTGCTGCAAGCAGTCGCACGAAGCAGAGGTCCAGAGCCAGACCCCCCCCTTCCCCCCTCCTACGCCCAATGTCGAAACGCCGAGTAAGAAAACGTTTACCATCCTGGCTCGCCTATAGTCCCACGGAAGAATCGTCTAAGAACTTGTTGTGGTTTGCACGAGGTGTTCGAATAGCACTTCTGGCTGGGGTCGTCTGATCTGAGTGCATCGGCTATTAGTTGTTCTGAAAACAGTTCGTGGTCGGCCTACATGAATGCCAGGACGGTCGGTCCTTGCTCAACTCTCGGCGAGCGCGCCTCGGGACAGCTCCTGTCAGCTCTACGAGGACCGCGCCTCGTGTTGTCGCGGGAAAACCTCGAGGTTTGGGCGGTGCGATTGTTTCGGCCTTGGCGTTTTCGCGCGGTTCCGGGCCCCGGGACCCTCACGGTTCGATCGGGTTCGAAAAATGCAACAGGAGGATTGGGTCTCGGGCTCCAGTCGTAATTTTTCGCGATGTTGCAGTTTTTTTCCAAAGTCAGATCTCAGAGAATCGAGACGGAAGGTTTCTGGCCGTTTTCAGGCCCTCCGGGGCCCGCACCGGGCCCCGGGACTGTCAATAAACGTCCCGGGGTGACAAGCCAGTTTTGGGGAAGGGGTCCAGACGTTGGTGAGGGTCGCAACGGCTTTTTTGTCCAGCATTCCAAGCAGATGAATTCGGATAGCCGAGATTTGTTCTCCAGGATGTGTTTGACTTATTGATTGAGTGATCGTGCCCGTCAGATGCCGTTTCCGTTTCGGGGGGTGAGGGCAAATTCGATGGTGCAATTGATCGCAAGTTTTCTTTATTCTGTCAACATAGGGCGGAACCAAAGGTGGTTCGACCAATGTTCCCTATGGGCTCTTTCGCACCCCATGGCGAAGCCATGAGCGCACCCATTCGATTGCTGAACCCATAGCACAATCAAGGGGGCAACCTTTGGCGCAACAGATGACGCCATCCATGGCGCAACCCATTGTGCAACCCATGGCGCAAACCATTGCGCAAACCACTGCACAATTCATGGCACAACCTTCGCGCAATCAACCGATGTCGCAACCTGTGACGGAACCTCTGGTGCAATCCATGGCGCAAATATATTGTGCACATTTGTTTCTCGCATTCTACGGATGGCGCTACCTATTGCGCAACCATGGTTGGTGCATCTTACTACGCCATTTATGGTTCATGTAAGCAACTTATGGCCCAGATTCGGAAATTGGAACCTATACATTACCAGTGGCGGGCTGTTTTTCAATCCTAGGATTTTTGAGGGTCGGGGACGACGTCGGGGTGGTGTGGTGCATACTTGTTTCCCCGTTTCCCCAGGGGGACAACGCAAAATGTATACACCAGGACCCGTGCTCCCGTGCGAATGTCAGCGCAGGGTCGGAAAAAGCGTCGGTGTATAGATTTCGTTTCCCTACATGTTGGTTTGCTTTCACATTTTCTCCAGGGTTGCGCCCAATTTCTGCTCGCCGCTCAGGCCGGCGGTGAGGACCAAGCGGCGAGCTGTCTTGTCATTGTTGCACGTAGCGGGTAGCAACGCCTACTGAGCACAAATGCAAGCTTAGCCACGACAAGGTGTGATCATTGTCAGTTTGGCAACTTGCAGGCGAAATTCATTATACGCGCATGTGTGACTTTAGCGGTGCTCGTGCTGCGGATGTATAGTCACAGTGTTATCGCCTAGGCATCGCTTGATACACGTCCAATGTGGAATGACCTCTCGTGTTTGCAGGCCCGCGCCTCATTGTAAGAATCACATGTGTGAGCATTACGCCATTCCATCGCAAGCCTCGTCTTGCATGCTGTTGACCGCGGAAAGTTGGCCTTCAGCAGAGGCCTCGAGTGCAGCAGCGCTCTCCCTCCCGTTCTCGTTGTCTGACGTCTCCAAGGCTGTGCGAGGACCTTTTGATGCCGAAAGTCGCAGAACACCTCTCGTCGCAGTTGTCTCACGACGCGACCACGTCTGGGTAGTCCTGTGTCCCTGAACTCTCGATGTGGTGGCGACGCTCGTCCAGCGGAGGCCAGAGCGGCCGCAGGCGCTGCGGCATGCGCGAGTCGCAGCGACATGCCGACCGCGTTGCCCCCTCTGATCAAGGGTGCCCTTGAGGGCGCGAAGTTGTTCGCGCTTCGCGGTTCGTCTCCGATTCCTCATCCTCCTCTTCTCCCCTGGGGGGCGGCGCGAGAGCGCGAAATGATGCGCGCTTCGCACAGCACGACGCGCGAAGTTAGGCGCCCTGTCTGATCCAGTTTCCTCCGTCCTTCCCCCCTGTCGAGGGGTGGGGGGGGACCCTCCCCCGCGATAGCAAGCGACGACGGCGACGTGGCCCACTCGACCGACTTGTCCACGACGACACTGTGGTCCGACCGCCCGTTGGCCCGCCCAACCGGCTCGCCCACGACGACGTGTCTCGCCCGCCCGCTCGCCCGCCCGCCTGGCTATGCGTCAGGCGGAGCCAGATCGGTGGCAGTGGTCCCTGGCGGCCCTCGTGTTCGTCATGTCCTTCCTGTATGTCATCAGCCAGCCCCGCCCTCGACCGCTCCGGCGGACGGGGAGAAAGAGGAGGAAGGAGGCGGATCGAGCTTTTGGGACGCATTTGCCCTCCCCCCTCTCCCCCTCCTCCCCCCCTCCCTTCTCTCGGGCCTTCAGGGGCGTCGGAGGGCCTCCAGAAGCCTCCGTGGGGGCCTCTAGGGACCTCTGGAAAGTCCTGGTGGATTTCAGGAATTTCAGGTGGAGTGGCGGGGAATGTGGAGGGGGAGGGGATGAGGAGAGGAAAGGGCAGAAAAGAGGCGAAAAGGAGGGCAATGAGGGAAGGGCGCAGGACGAGCAGGTGGAACAGGAGGAAGAGGAGTGAAGAGGCAAGGGGTGGAATGGAGCGAGCGTGGAGGAATTGGAGGGAGGAGGTGGAGGGAGCTGGGTCTGCGCTGGCCACGCAAGGCATGCTTCCATGCTTTTGTAGATGCCAATGCGCTCCTCCGGGGCAGGACCAGGTAGCCTCTAGCAGTCGAATGGTGAAGGCCGATCCACTCCTTGGCTTAGGGTATGTCGCATCTTCTTACGTCTCGCACGCAGGCCGAAGTTAAGTCGACTCTCCCTCGGCTGACATCCATACGTCACGAAGCTGTGCTTCCAGCTTAGACAAGTCAAGAACGGGTGCACACCCGACGTCGCACCAATGCATGCGCTTGTGGTCCATAATGTCCATAGGATTCAAGAGGACACGATCTCCCACAACAATATCTTGCTGCTTCAGCACCCGCTCACGATTACTGCGATGAAGAGCGCCAAGCGCCGACGGGCTGTCCACCCAGGCTCCGAAAAGGTTGAGCCAGGAACGGACCGCTCGTCCTTGAGCCCGCCTACTGTCCTTAGGCACCAGCCCATCAATGCGCCCTAGCTGGATGCCGGTGTAGTCCTGCAAACTGCGAAGCGTAGCCCAAGATGGGCCATTCTGCTTCAGCACCTGCTCTGCCTTACCAGGAATTTCACCCAACATCTTAGACATCGCCGCCGACAAAGCCTGCACCTGCTTCCGTCCATTGTCACGTTCACGATGAGTAGATATGGATGCCACCACCGTGGCAAGACGAGTTCACCAGTGGCCACTTCGTGCCACTTCGTCCTGAAAGGGCGCAGTCTGGAATGCTCCGCCTGATGCAACTCGCCAAGTCGCGACGGATGTCCCTGCGCGCGGCTCGGGCCAGAAGGGATATCACAAGAGTGGTGCGTGCATGTGACGGCTTCCACGATGGTGGTCCAGGACGCATACAAGCCCGTGAGAGCCTCAACGTGATTCGAGCCAAAACGGTAACAGATGGACGAGGCGATGTGGTCATGTATTTTACAGACGGCTCCAGGAACAATCCCGACCTGAACACGCTCGGCTTGCCACAGGGACTGATCAATGTGAAAAGTCGGCATGGCGGTTTCTTCGAGGGCCTCGTCAACGCTGAGGGGGGGGGGGCTCGTTTTTATACAAAAAACACGGCGACTGGGCTGGCGATTCGTCGACCAACCACTCCTCTCCGGGCCACTCCTCGAAGTCCCAACCAATCGCCATAATCGTTTGGGGCAGCGCCTAGAAAAGCCCAGTAGTCCCTCTCCGAGTTCTCTGGAGGCTCATCTATGGGAGAGGCCTCCAAGACGTCCCCAGACATGGGAGCATACATTTCAATCCTGCGTTGCCTCGCGAGTGCCTGCCGAGCCCTTGTTTTGGCATTTGTCTGAGACGCTTTAGACCCAGGAGTAGCCAACTGTCGAGGGCGCGCGGCCTGCGGAAGCTTACCTGGCAAGGACAGCGTAAGAGTAATCATTCGCGAACCTGCAGCATGAAACTCTACCGCCAGTCCCAGAGAGGCTCCCACGGGACATCACATCCAAGGCTGGTGAAACATTTTTCTCATAGGTCCGAGCCCAATGGCTACACCACACATAGTCAAAATGAGAACCCTGACTAGGACTGCATGTTACTTAATCTGGGTCTTGCGTGAGTTGGCCGCCTACGAAATCTTTAAAAACACCAAACGCCTCAGCGTTTGAGGTGTAATATTCCAATCACCTGCAACTGTCCACGGCACTTGCAACGAAGTGAACAGGGAACCGTGATGGTGGGAACGCGCAATGTTTGCTCTTGTCATGCCGACTGACGGATGTGCGTAAAAACAGCACATTGCAATTCCTAAGTCTTGAAAATGAATGAGCGTGGGGACACACCCCGTCCCAACAGGCATGTCCCTGGGAATGCACAGAGCCCGACTACTCACTGGATCTATCAATTGAGGTGCCTGCACATTCCCTCGCGCCAGCATCCACTCACCCCCCTCGTTGGGAAGCCTCACGCACGACTGCGAGAACCTGCACGAGAGTAAGGCCGAGCTCGACCGGCGAGAAGACGCCACCGATGGGCAAGGGCGCTCCGCGGCGGCGTCGGCCGACTCCGTGGGTCAGGCGGCGGCGGCCTGCGGGCCCATGGGCCAGTTTGCCGCCCCCTCGCCCTTGGCCGCGCGCTGGGCGTCGAACTTGGCTTGCGCGAGCCTGGCTGCGGTCTGCTTGACCTGCTTCTCGCGCGCATCCTGTTCGGCGGAGGAGAGGAGGAGAAGGAGGAGGACGAGGAGGAGGGAGAGGAGGAGGAGGAGGAGGGGGAGGAGGGGGAGGAGGAGGAGGAGGGGGAGGGAGGCGGCGCGGCGGGGGGAAAGTGGGATGGAGAAGGGAAGGATGGGGAATAGAGGTGCCCAAAGCTACGTCTTGTCGTTATTCAAATCATTACGGGGTCCCCGGAGCTCTGGACCACTTCCCGGGGACCGGTTTTTCGTCCTGTATCGTTTGTTGGACGGTCTCGGAGCCTGGCGATCTGGGTGTGGCAGCAGGTCTCGGCTCCCAGGGACAAGGCCGCGCGGGGTCTCCTGTCCGCTGCCCCTCCGCGGGGGGAGCGGCCTCTTGGCTTGCCACCTCGCTTCTTCCGAGGTGCTCTCGGGCATTTTCGGGGGGGCTCTGCTGGTTTGCGACGAGTTCTCCGGTTGGAGCCGGTTGGGGGGGCGGAGGTGGCCCAGCACAGGTCTTGGCCACCAGAAGTGGGGAGAAACGGGGCCCCCCCTCGTTGCCACGACTGGGCGCTGCTCGAAAAACTTGTCAGTTTCGACCCGAGCAGGGGTCTGGGGTCTGGGAGCCGACGTTGTGCGACATCTTGGCCGATTCTCACGTGGCTTATCCTGCTCAGACCCCTGGCAGCCTCCAGCGCCCTGTGTGCTTTCTCCACTCTGGAGATTCGAGCAGGATAGGTGGCCCGAGTCAGCGTCCGAAAGTGCCTCGCTGCTGGCGTGCTCTGTTCACTCCGTCAATAGCTGGAGGGGCCGCCTTTCCCAGGCACTGGGGCCTAGAGAAGCGACCCGTGGTGAAAACCAGCTCCTGTCTGAGAACATGAGCAGCAGCACAATTCATCAGGAAGCAAGCGAGGTCATGGCAGACATTCGCGCGACTTACTGATACAGTCAAGCAGTGACGAAGTGTCGCGGTCTGTCTGCAGGCCCATCAAGCATTTGGTTCGTGCAGCATGTGTTGGGAACGTGCCTGGCTGCCACAGTCTGGCTCTCAGACATCGGCTTTATGTTCTAAACGCATGATCTTGCTATTCGCAGATCTTTCTGGTCTCAGAACACGCTGCCGTAGGCCTACAGGAATATGCCGAGGCGGCCGGCCCCTGCTCAATGCGATGGTCAAGGCGTCGGTGGGAGAGATCATTGTGAGCTGTTGCCGGGAGCCAGTTACGCTCGTTGCCCATGGCGGTGTCATTCCAGCAGGAATTGTTTTTGGCCGACGGCCACCATGCATTTAGGATGCAACTCTTCGGAGGTTCAATTCAGTACTGGCGCTTGAATGGCCGTGGTCGAAAACCAGCTAATCCCGCCGAATCCCGTTTCAGTCGTTTTGATCGGGCTCAATATTTGATCTAGTTTTGGCGTGTGAGGCTTACACAGTATCCCCTAATCGGGCTTAGCGGCCCATCATCGTTCTTACAAAGACCTCCGAGAAGTTGCCTCCCTAATATCCTAAGCCATTCAGCTGGAGCACGCCCACATACCCGCGTCTGGCGTCCTCGGCGGCGGCGGCGCGGCCAGACGCAGCAGCGCCAGATAGTTAGATTAGCGAAGGAACAGGCGAATTCGCAGTGCGCGACGACCGCTGTGGCGCTGCCACTCAGAGTTCACAGCAGTGCAGCGCAGCAGTTTCAGAGGAATCGGTGTAGATTCCGACGCCCTGAGCTCCACGCTAGCCCAGTCTGGTCCAGCCTGCCCCTCTACCCTCTCCCCCTCCGCTTCATTCCAGGGGATGAGGCCGATTGCGCAGACATTCACGCTTCAGCTGTCTGCGTAAGGTCGCGCATAAGCGCCCTCATTTTGAGAGTAGCTTGCCGCGCTGGCGGCCCGCTTAAACCACCGCGTAAGGTCACTATGCCATCGCGTAAGTCTAGGCCTCCTAGATGGGGTCGGAGTAGACAGGGTCGGAGGATCGCGCCGCATCGGCGATGCATCGCCGATGAATCGCCGATGCGGCTCGAAGTGGGGCCCTATTTTCTTCACGTCGCATCGCCGACGTCGGCGATGCATCGCCGGTGTATCACCGATGCAGCGCCAGTGCATCGCCGATGTATCGGCGATGCGGTGCCATCCTCTGACCCTATTTACTCCGACCCCATCTGGGAGGCCTCTAGTAAGACCCGTCTCTTCTTGCTGCTCACGTGCACGGAGTATAGCCGTTGCGATCCTTTGGACAGGGTCGGTGCACATGCCGGTTCTTGCCAGGCCAGGGGGGGGCGCATGCACCGATCGTCGGCCCAGCTCGGGCTTGACCAGGATCGATGTGCGTTGCGTGCAGAGTTGGCGCTATGCTGCCATCGCATCGTCGATCGTCGTTCCACACAAGTAAGCCTTCATCGGTCGTCGATCATACATCGAAGACCGTTGACCCCGTTCAAGGAAATAACTTTGTAACAAAGTTTAGGAGCCACTTCGCATGACTCTCCTCCGCCCACTGGCCTCAAGATCGAACTTTTTGTTACGTCGCAGCGCCGCAGGGGCGATCCACACGCGCGTCGGGCCGAGACCGGGGCACGGCTACGCGAATGACTCCGCAGCAGGAGGAGGAGGAGGAGGAGGAGGATGAGGAGGAGGGCGGCCGCGGAGGAAGGGGAGCCCGGCGCGGGGGCACTCTCACGCAGCAGGGCTGCGGCCGAGCGCGCGGGTGGCGGCAGGGCTGAAGGGCAGCCCCTGGCAACTGCCGCGGGTCGGCGTCGCAGATCACCCAGGGGCGGGGCCAGCAGCCACAGTGCGGGCGGGGCCCGGCAGGTAGAGGAGCGTGAGCAGCGGGCGGCCGGAGAATTGTGGCGCCAGGCGGAGGGGAGGCAGCAGCGTGAACCGGCGGCGGCCGCGGGCGGGGGCGGCGGCCCTGTAGCGGCTGCGAGAGGTCCTGGCGGCGGGCAGCGGGCGGGCCAGCAGCGAGGCCGCTGCGCGGATGGCCAGAGGGTTGCACCCAGTGCAAGTGACGCACGGGCGAGGCCCCCGCGAGGGGAAAAAAGGGGCGGGCCCATCATGGGCCGCTCGAGTGGAGGCCGTAGGGCACCTTAGTATTGATCCAGCGTTCCTGGGAGAAGCGGGGCCTGACAAATCGTGAACCCAATATCCCGAACCCAACACCTGCCAATGTCAGGGCGGGGGGAGGTGGAAGGGTAAAGTCTGCTCTTTCTAGTCGGGCGATGTTGTGGCAACGCTTGTCCTTTCGAGTCGATCTTCGGGTTGATCCTTTATGAGTCGATCCTCGACTGTCGGTCTTCGATTGATGATCGATGATCTCGGCGCGGGCGTGGCCAGCCGAGGTCCTGCTTCTCCTCGTTTTTCCCGCTGCTCATGAGCGATTGCTTCCGCTCGCTCCCGGGCGACATCGGGGAGACCATTACGAGGACAGCCCGCGGTCGCTTGGCCGCCGCTGGGGTCCCGCACGGTACAGGAAGCACCCTTGGCCCGTCCTGTCTTGCTTGCGGTGCGCAGCCCCTGACCCAGACCCCCCATGAGGGGATCGACTATAGAATTGATTCGCCCCAGAATTCAATTTTCGTGTCGAATCCACGGGCAATTCGTATAAATGTCGCAGTTATACGAAAGTTTGACGTACTCATGTTGAAAAGCCGACGTGGACATACATTTTGGGGTAAGCCAATTTTGCAGTCGATCCACCAGTCGGTATCTGGGGAAAACAAACATGCGAAGGTCGTTGGCCGCCGCCTTCGCGCTGCCAGGGCAGCGGGCGCGTGCGAGGCTTCGGCGCAATGCGGACAGGAGGAGGATCAAGCACTGGCGAAGCGTCTTGGTTCGCCTATAGCCATACCTAACAATGTTCTGAGAACCTGGTGTGGTTGCCACGAGATGTTCTCAGAACACTTATGGCTGGGAGTGTCCTGTTTTAACACAGTGGGTTTATGTTGTAAGAACTTGGTCCTTCTAAGAACATGTGTTAGGTTCTGAGAAATTCGTGGTAGGACTATACGAATGCCGGGACGGCCGGTCCCTGCTCAAGAGGACGAGAAACGACTGATAGAGGCGTGTGCCCCCCCCACCGGCCCCGGTGATCGGGCTTGGAGTACCAAGCAGTGGCGAACCGTCCCGGCCAGCCAACAAGCCCTTCAATACATGTCAGATTTCGTAGTTTGCCAATCGCGAAAAGCGTCTTAAACATTTTGGCTGTGACAGGATTGTGTTACAACACCGGCGCCATGTTACACGAGCCGTTAGTTTCCTGGTATGAGAGCAGCAGTTGAATCTAAGAACATGTCTTGGCAGGCCACTAGGAGCACGAGGATTGCTGGTCGCTGTTCAAGGGAAGAGTATCATTGACGCGCGCGTCGTCTGTCAGACGGCGTGATAGTCAATGGCGTTTTGTGCCGAAGCTGGGTGCTTCTCCCGCAGTTGCAACGCGTTGGTGAGGTCTGGCGTGGCATTGAACTTGGCTGCTCCCCAAGCTGAGGCGCAGGCTTGGTTCAACGATGGATGCATTTTTCCAGGAAACCGCAGGAAGCCCTCAGAGCTTGTTAGAGCGCTCTGGAACGGCGGTGGTCCCTCAAAGATTCCCGAACTATGGTTCCCAGCTCTATGTTTTGTCAATTATGCATAAGCGGCCGGCCAGGCCGCCCATCTGAAGATAAGCATTACGCTGGCGAATTCTTCGGATCATGGAAGTGTACCAGCATGCAGTGGGAGAAAAGGGGGCAGCCGTTACTCACTTTCGGAGAGGGAAAGAGGAACGATGACGAAACAGAGGAGGAGGAGGAGGAGGAGGAGGAGGAGGAGGAGGAGGACCAGTGCAAACCCAATACTCATCAACGAGGTTGGAGCAAACCCTCCCTCCAAGCTCCCCCTTCACAGGCCCCTACAAGGATTCGTTTTCACTGAGGAAAGTGCCCCGCTGGGAGACAACCGTTTGAATATCCTGAAGCGTGCGAAAGCACCATTGTCGGGACACCGCCGCCACATGTCCATTTGACTGTTGCGCCTTGACGATCCAGAATCGCGCCAGAACGCCATTCTTGGGACCTCACGCCGTGAATCAGCTCCACTTTTTGTCATGACAATCTGGAACCGCTCCAAAGCTCCATCCCTGGTACTTTGACCACGGGAATCCGTGAAACTCTTGCGTAATTCAATATATAGAGGTGCGCGGCGCTAAGGCGAGAGCCACACTTTGAAAAAAGCAGTCTCCAATCCGCGAAACTCTTACAAATACGAGACGCTTCGCGTAACCCCACCTTTTTGTGCCCCGTGAGGTATAGCTCAACTTGTGCTCTTGGAGACCCTCTGATCGGGTCCTGCTCGCCCCGCGGTACCACCACTCCAGTGCATTCCATCTCTACCTCTTCGCCGGCGATGCTCACCACGCCATCGGGCTCCCCCACTCCCAGTGGCCTCGCCGTGCCGGCACGCGCTGGATGGGTCACAGTCGCACGGTTACCCCCCGACACTGTGATGTGGTCTAACTGGGGCTGGCTAGTGTGCTGAGTGGTTCAGCCTTCAGCGTCAGGTACAGTCCTTCAGGCCCACCTTCAGCCCCCCCAGTGCGTTGCACCACGGTCCACGACTGCTCAGCCGGCTTGACTTACGCAGGTCGTCCGCTTGGAGTCTAGCGCCACATCGGCGACTCACCCCTGTGGCCATCCCATCTTCACCTTGCACAATGACTTGCCCACTGAGGTCCGCGGGTCCTGCGCGGGTCTTGCGTTGGCCACTTGAATTCTGGTCATTTTGTCCAGTGCGCGTGCCCGAGCTTGCAGTGCGCCAGCCAGTTCAGCGTCACCCAGCCTGCAGCTGCCGTCTGAGGGGGCCGGCCGGCGCCCCTGTCCTAGCCAATTAGCCTCGCCCGTGGCCCGGACGTTGCCTTCGCCGCCTGACCCTTGTCTCGTGGCCGCGACCAAAAAAAGTTGCCCCACCTTTTTTTTGTTTGTGCACTGCACGAGCTGTCAGGATTAGGACACCTGCGGCGTCAGCTCCCCTTCAGCTTCGTGGCTGCTTTGTGAGCGGGCCGGCCGGCCTGTGCCTGTTGTAGCTAAGTCGCCTCGTTCGTGCCCCGGACTCTGCTTTCGCCGCCTGACCCTTGTCTCGCGGCCGTGACCAAAAAAATAACTCCGCTTTCCTTCTTCTGGCGTTGCCTCTGTGTTTCGCCTGTATAGGTTCCCGCGTGTCGCCGGCTTCAAGTGCGCTGTGCCGGACTTTCGCTTTACGACTTGTTGGGACGGCGCGCAGCTGCCTGCGACGCTCGCGAGCGAAAACAAGTAACCCCACCTTCTCATCCAGAAGCGGTGCCTTGGAGAGTTGACCTGGCCAGGGATGTGGATAATCATGCAGTGTGAGAATGCGGTGGGGAGGCCGTCATGCCCCGAGAGGGGTAAGCAGGAGGAATCGGAGGAAAAGGAGGAGGAGGAGGAGGAGGAGGAGGAGAAGGAGGAAGGAAAAAGGTGAGAAGTAAGAGGAGGTGGAGGAGGACAACGAGGAGGAAGGAGGATGACAATATGGAAAAGCACGAGGAGGATGAGGAG
>CAUYUJ010011090.1:406022-408522 GCA_963575745.1 Prorocentrum cordatum
GCTCCGCTCCCCCAAGGGGAAGGAGGTTTGTGAATAACCAAATCCGTTAACGCCACCTATGCCCAAAGAGCTAGTGGGATTCATATTACGTGGCTGGAGTTCAAGGAATGCCGTGCGTTCGGTAACAGGTGTGGTCGGGTCCTCCCCGACGTGGGGTCCATTTCGCCGCGTCGTCGCACTGTGCAACAGCATCTGTTGGAACGCCTTCGGCGCGCCGTGCACGTCCGCGACAGGGGTCGATTTTGGGCCCCTGTCGCGAGGCCCCCAGGCCAGGCCTGCTGCCATGGAGCTCGGATTATGCTTGGTCCCGTCCTTCCGCCTTTGGGGGTGGGCCTCTGAATCGGCCGTTCCCGGGCCCCCCCCCGCCGTGGCCAGTCGGCTCGGGACGGGTGGCTGAGCGACGATGGGCGCGAGGACCGCGGTGGTCGCCCTCGTCTTCCAGGTGTGCCTCTACAGGCCGCCCCGCGTGCCGCCGAGCCCGCCTTCCGCTTGCCGCCCCCAGCGGTTCATTGCTCCCTTCAGTTCGTCCGCCGCTCGCTCCAGTTCCTCCGCCCTCCCCCGTTCGCCCATCCTGGCCCCCTCCCTCCTCCCACTGGCATACATCCCTCTTGCATTGGAAGCCACTCTCTCAGGATATGAGTGACCGCGGCTATGCGCCACTGGTCCCCGACTTGAAGGCTCAAAGGTTCGGCAAGTGGGCCGCCACTGCCTTCCACGTGCCCAAGTGGGAAGCCCACTGGCCGTATAGAGGACTGGCGGAGGCCATGGGAATGGCTACCCAGGAGAACACGCTCATTCTGGTGAGTGCCAACATGCAGGGCCCGCCAGAAGAGGGAGACGGGAAACCCGAGGATCGGGACGATCGACATGGGTATCGAAAACATGGGTACAGACACAGACAGCATGTCTGGTTCATTTTGGACAGGATTTGCTGTCGGTGTCGCTGCGGGCGTTGTCCATGTGAGACAGAAGGCTGCCTGCCCAACAGCGGCTGCTGTCGGTTTTGGACAACATTGTAGTTCTTGGGCATCGCGCCCATTTTGTCCGTACCCATGTCGGGCGTCCACGAACCAGAAACGGAAGGTGAGGTTCACCTTCCCAGAGGACCCAGATGGCCCGGAGCGGAAGGAGAGCGCGGGCGCCGCAGCGGGTCGGTAGGACGGATGCTTGCGCCCCCCCCCAGGAGTCGCAAGGGGAGAGTTGAGGCGTGCTCCAAATGGGGTTGGCAGGCAGGGGCGCGAGTGGCTGCCCCCCGTCGGCGCAGCAACCACAGGGGTGGCATCCCCCGAGGGAACCACACACCAATGCGCTTGAGAGCGGAGGAACGGTCCCACCTCGGGCAGAGGATGGCCCGAGAGATGTGCCCGAGGGGGACGGCGCGGCCAGCGCGGCGTCTGCCGCGGGAGCCCACGGCAAGGGAGGGAGCTCCGTCGGAAGGGCTGGCGGGGGGACAGTGTCGGGCAAGGCCGGCAAGGCCGACAGAGCGGCGCGCGGGATTTTCCGCGTCATGTCATTGTGCTTTGCTCATGTGGTCAGGTGCCGGGGGGCGTGCATTCGGCACCCCCACAAGAGTTTCTTGTCTGCTTGAACGATGGTCGGGTTTGGATGGCCGTCTCCCTCCCCGCCCCTCTACCAGTTTCGAGCTTTGGCACCTCAAGGTGCGAGGGGGGCAGTGGACACTGCGTGGAACCCGCTTTTGTCAATTAGGTTGGAGGACAGTCCGTTGTTTGTGCGTGGTAGGAGGGAAGGCGAAGGGCACGTCTTTGCAGGGAACCCTTTCTTGCGCCACGCGTGAAATTGCGTCTTGTCCTTTCCCAGGTTTAGAGCGGTTCCGCGGAACTTTCTGTTTCTGCTCGTGCGTGAATGTTTGAACAGCGTGCAGGTCAGGTCCAGCAGACTTGACAAAGTCCACCCTTTCACTTCCGTAGCCGCAGCCCTTTCCTGCCCGCCCGCCCACTCTTTGTCCGCGCGTGCCAGACCCCCTCTCCCGCGCCACGCGTACAGCAGCTCTCTGCCTCCCGTCGTCGTGGGCCCGCGGTTTCGCGGGCCAATCTCTGTACCTTTGTGCTCCCCCCGCGCGCCCCGCAAAAGGCCCGGCGGGGCGCGCCGCCCCGCGACCGCGCCGGCAGGCGGCTCGTGCGGTGGATCAGCCTGAAGTGGGTCAGCTTCCTCGGCGCCCTGGCCATCTTCCTGGGGCTGGCGCTGCTGGGCTTCGCCGGCCGGGCCGGCCTAGAGGTTGGCACCAACACCAAGATCGGCGGTGTGCCTCCACCGAGGGAAGAAGATCCCAATCTCGGTGAGGGTGATGATATTCTGGCTTCCAAGGTGACCGACACATTACCATCGACACCGAAATCTAGGATCATCTTCCCACTGTGGAGGCAAACCCCTGTGTTGGTGTTGGTGCCCATTTCCAGGCCTCCAAGGGCTGCCCCTCGGCGATTCTGTGGGTCGGCATAGGCGCCCCGCGGGCCCCGCGGGAGCGGAGGGGAGGAGGGCC
>CAUYUJ010011090.1:411022-469882 GCA_963575745.1 Prorocentrum cordatum
GGTTTGTGGTGATGGTGGTGGTTTGGTTGTGGTAGGTGGGTTGTGGTGGTTGTGGTGGTGGTTGTGGTGGTTGTTGTGGTGGTGGTGGTGGTGGTATGGTGGTCTGTGGTGGTGGTGGTGGTGTGGCCTTCGGCTCTTCCCGCTACTGTGTTTTGTCTTTGAGTCAGAGTTCTAATGGATGCTTCTTGAGGTCTCGTCAGAAGGGTCTCGGGGGCGTCTGAGAAGCATGCGAGGGCTCGATATGGCGATTTGTGTGTTCCCTCTGCGGCCTCTGGGCCCACTCTGGTCATCTTGAGGGGTGCGCGGAAATGGGGCGTTGGCGCCACGCGAATTTTGCAATTGGGGCCTCCAGTTGAGCTCCCTATGGGGCCACGAAACGTGTGAGGGGTGCGCAGAAGTGGGGCGGGGCCGCCATGCGAACTTTGCCACTGGGGCCTTCGGTGGAGCTCCCCATGAGGCCACGAAACGTTTGAGGGGTGCGCCGAAATGGGACGGGGTCGCCATGCGAACTTTGCCACTGCGTCCTTCGGTGGAGCTTCTTCTAGGGCCACGAAGCGTGTGAGGGTAGCGCCGAAATGGGGCGGGGCCGCCATGCGAACTTTACCACTGGGGCCTTCGGTGGAGTTCCCCATGGGACCACGAAACGCGTGAGGGTAGCGCCGAAGTGAGGCGGGGCCGCCATGCGAACTTTGCCACTGGGGCCTTCGGTGGAGCTCCCTAAGGCCTACCCTAGGAGACCAGGGGGCCACGAAACGTGTGAGGGTAGCGCCGAAGTGAGGCGGGGCCGCCATGCGAACTTTGCCTCTGGGGCCTTCGGTGGAGCTCCCTATGGGGCCACGAAGCGTGTCAGGGGTGCGCCGAAATGAGGCGGGGCCGCCGTGCGAACTTTGCCGCTGGGTCCTTCGGTAGTGCTGCCTATGGGGCCACGAAACGTGTGAGGGGTGCGCCGAAATGGGGCGGGGCCGTCATGCGAACTGTACCACTGGGGTCTCAGGTGAAGCTCCCTATGGGGCCACGAAACGTGTGAGGGGTGCGCAGAAGCGGGGCGGGGCCGCCATGCGAACTTTGCCACTGGGGCCTTCGGTGGAGCTCCCTTTGGGGCCACGAAACGTGTGAGGGGTTGCGCCGAAACGGATACATGCGGAGGGCAGATGCAAGGGAGGGAGGAGGGAGGATGAGAGGAAGGACGGAGCGCGGGGCGTTGTCTCTTCAAAACGACGACCCAACACCACAGGATGGTTGGAAATTATGCGAAGACGGCGACGGAAACGGACAAGACAACGTTCATATAGGTCAAACGGAAACAAAGCGGAGCCAAACACGCACATAAAACATGACGGGTTTAAAAGGAACAACAACGTCTTATATTGTTATGAGAGACATCCACGGGGAGCCGTCAGGGCATGCTTGCTCGCACCGTCACCTCTGCACTCACAGGCATCGTGGGTGCGGTAGTGCTCACGAACGTTGTGGCACACGCGCCTCCATCTGAGTCTCCGTCTCTGTATCTGCCTCCGCCTGTATCATCATGTGTCTCTAGCTTCGGCTATGTCTTCATCTCCCTGTCTGTCTCGGACTGAGACTGTCACGGAGACATAGACGGAGACTAAGACGGATATTCGCGGTCTCCGTCTCCGTTTCTATCATGTCGTTGCCTCCGTCAATGCTCATGTGGCCGTTTTCAGTTTTGCTTTTGGTCCCCTCCTGATATGCTGCTGGTCCACCGTCGAGGTATTACCTTCCAGGCTGGAGGCATAATTTTGAAACCCAATGGCCCTCCGCACAGATGTTTGTCTCCGCGCGAGTGGGCGTGGGTGACCGGACTTTCTACTCCTCTTCGTGGTCATCTTATCCCGTCGCCAGCGTCCACCTCATCGCCCCCCTCGTCGTCGTCTCTCCTCCACTGCGGCTCGTCCCTTATCACTGCATGGGTGCTTGCGTTGACACCGTTTCCAGAAGCCTGCGTCGTTGTCCAAACCCCCTTGCTGTTCCTCCTTCCTCCTTCCCGAAGAACGACAGACTACACTCGAGTTTCTGAAACAAGGACCTCGTTGAGCTCAGGAGGAGCTCTGGTTTTCGGGCCGTAGCCTCCTCGTGGCCTCGTGGCCGAGGCTTGCAGTGGCCAGGAAAGCCCGCTCGTTCTTTATTCTGCGTGCTTCGCCTCAGCACGATGACTGCACATAGGTATCAATTTTCGGAGTGCCGCAGGGGAGGAGCATGGATCCCCGATCGCCCACTGATCGCTGGCGGGGGCCTGTTAGCGGACCCATCCCAGGAGCGTGCGGATCTGTTATCGCTGGCTCCATCGCCGATCTGCCAGCGACGCATCGCCGATTCCAGGTCGATGTTCCGCCCCCCGAGCCCGTCCCCCCCTTGCAGCTACCCCTCGTGGGTCCAGCGCCGGCCAAAGAAAGCTGCGCGGACCCCCGCGGTTTTTGGCCCGCTCCGTGTTTCGTTCCTGTGCCGCCCTGCGTGCGGTGGACGAGGCATCTACGGCTTCGGGGTTGCCTCGTTCCCCGCCTTCATCCCGACCGTGCTGGCGAGGGTCGTGCCCCCGACGCAGCGCGGCGTCGCGCTGGCGCGCCTCCTCGCCCAGCGGGAGGGGAAGCGACAAAGGGAAGGAGAATGCAAGGACGAGAAAGAGGAAGAGGAGGAGGAGGAGGAGGAGGAGGAGGAGGAGGCGGAGGAGCAGTATCAGCAGGAGGAAGATGGGTTGGCTGCGCGTGTAAGGGGCGGCGCAGAGGGGGGTGTCTTCTCAGAAGGCAGGGGTCTGCGTAGAAGCCCTCCCACAATGTAAGACGGATCCAAAGAAGCCTACCGACCTTGCAAAGAAGTTCCCCGCCTTCCTCGAAGGCCGCCCCAGTCGGCATCGCCCGCTCCTGCTCACACCCTTGGAGTGCACAGGAGGTCTGCCAGGAGGTCTGCAAGTATTCGATGCCTCTGCAGGAGCGCGGATCCGTTACCGCCTCAGGAGGTCTGCAAGCATTCGATGCCTCAGTAGGTCTGCAAGAATTCGATGCACAGGAGGTCTGCCTCAAGGTTGGTTGGGACCGCTCGTGACGACGTCACTCCTGGCCTCCAGAACCCCCGGTGGGTGCTCGGCCGCGCCCAGCTGGCTTCGTGGACCCTTGCCGCGAATCCTGAGCGGCTGTCCTGGATTGATTCGGCGGCGAAATCCGAACCCCACTCGCCGATAAACGTTTCAGGCAACTCGATGGGCGGGCGGCGTGGTAGGGTTCGGAATTCGTCGAACACGGGGCGAAATCTGAACCCTACCCCCTCTTCCCATCGAATCACACGAATCGATGGTTGTTGGGGGCAGGCTTCGGATGTCGCGACCTTGGTGCATCTAAGACGCTGAAATAAGGACTACTTCGGGCTCAGGAGGGGCCTTGGCTTAAGTCGGGCCTGTCCCTCTACAGGATGAATATTCAAAAATAGTCACACATTAGTCTGGGGAATATTTTAGAGCATTTGTTTGACCAGTTTGGGGCATTTTTGAGGTATGTTTTTGTTGTTGTGTCGAAAATCCCCCTGTAGGGGGACACGCCCGACTTCCGCCTTGGCATTCGGGCCGCTCCTCAGATCTAGGCCGGGAACTGATTCAAAGCCGAGGCTCGCCGTGGCCAGGAAAGCCCCTTCCTCTCTTATTCGGCGGTGCTAGTGGTATCGCGACGACCGTAGGGCAGCGGGGCTTAGTTGCACTCGGTTCTTACGGAGACCCTCGTCCGATCCGCCGGGTAAGCCAGCAGTCGCGTTCTTTGAGCATCGTCGTTCTCTCAGTGGCCAGAGTGCGGCAGCAAACATGACGCGTTTACTTCTCACCCGCGCCCCTGGGCCCATCCCGCGGGCCCCAACGGCCAAGCCCCGTCGGGCTCCCATCCCTGGCCCGAAGCCGAGCCACAACAGAGAACATCATCATACAAATTTAAAGATATCGCGTGAATTCGTTGGGTCGGTGCTGACCCCCCCCCGTGGCTTGCGACGTGCGCCAGGGGCGGGCGGCGCTGGAGGCGCCGCCACGGGGTGGCCCAGCGCCAACCCAACAGATCCGCACGGACCTCCGAAAGAAACCGTTGACGCAGTCTGCTCAAAACAAAGGAGGAGGAGGAGGAGGAGGAGGAGGAGGAGCAGGAGCAGGAGCAGGAGGAGGAGGAGCAGGAGGAGGAGCAGGAGGAGGAGGAGGAGCAGGAGGCGCAGGAGCAGGAGGAGCAGGAGGAGCAGGAGGAGGAGGAGGAGGAGGAGCAGCAGGAGGAGGAGGAGGAGGAGCGAGGGCTGGCCTACTACCCTCCCTCTCCCCCTCCGCGACTCCGGGAGAGGATATTGCTTGGACGCATCCCTGGGGCCAACCCGCACTGGCCGGACCCTCTTTTCTTGAAACCTGTGGTGTCGCGAGGCTCATTCTCGGGTCCTCGTGTCCACGGCCTCGCTTTCGGGCTCCTCGGTCACGGCCCAACGGATAGCAGGGCGGCCTTGGGCGGGCGCCTTGCGCGGACACGTCTTCGTATCCATGGGATCGCGGGTCCATGGGATCGCCCTTCGGAGTCCGGACCGCTAGAGGATGGAGATGTACTGTGCAGATTGTTGTGGATCGTGAGGTCCACATCACCAGTGATCCTGGCCAGGCCAATCCTGGGCCCAGGAAAGAAGAACACGCCTTCCTGGTTAAACCTTGAGGGCGTATAGACAGATCCCAGGCCCAGCATTGGCCTGGCAAGCGTCGGTGCAGGCGTATTGTCGAAGCCCTCCCAAGGGGAGATACCCAGAGTTCTCAAAGGGACACACTTGACCCTCCTCGGCCTGGCTCGGCAGCTCCCTTGCCCCCACCCTCTGTTGACAAGGTTGTGAGTCATCGTCTCTCCCTTTGTCGGGGGAAGGGTCAAGTGAGGGACAGCAATGGCCCCGTGGGATCTAAGATGCGAGTCCGACAAGCGAGGCTCGAGTAGCATCACGTGGGTGCTGTTCAAGTCCGTTAATTCCCTCAGCGACCCTCCATCTGGATTTACTTGCGTTTGACCTCGCAAGCGAGACACAGTCGCGCAGAAGCAGCACTATTTCAACGTTGCTTGCAATCCCCAGGCACGGCCCAGGTCGCTCTGAAATAGAGATCTTCGAGAATCTCTCCCAGAAGTCCGAGCACACTGATCATCTGGTGTTCGGCATACTATTTGCTACCCACTTGCCCGACGTCCGCATCCCGCCGAATGCCCTCCACAAGGATGGGGGACGGAGGATGGGTCAGGATCAAATAGGTGTCATACTGATGCGGTCCTATTCGAGTTGTTCTGTCGTGCGTCTTGCTCAGAGCTGCGCTTCGTTAGGTTTGTCATTATGTGATGCTGCCTGAGCTTCGAGACCCGCGGTCATTGGGTCATTGCCTCCGATACGATGCTGTCCTCCACTGGCGCAGTGAATCATGAATATACCATCTTCCTGTTGCGCCGCTTCCTCCGCCTCGTTTTCTTCCGCCATGGCGTCGCTCTCCGATGAGTGCGCCCCTGCAGCACCCGCCGCAGGGCATAGACTCGATCGTCAACAACATCTGCCGCATATGGGCGCCCTGGCATCTCGGTCAGCTGTACTCGAGGCGCCGCGCCGTCTTAGCTCACTTGTGTCGTACGAGTTTCCGTCCCATCATTTCATCACTCAGCGAGCGAAGGACGATATAAGATCAACTTTTTCGCTGTCGGGGGCGCCTGTCCCTGGACGGCTGGAAAGTTTATACCCCTACGGTGCCACCGTAAGGGTATAAACTTTCCAGCCGCCCTGGGACAGGCGCCCCCGACAGCGAAAAAGTTTATTTTATACCGTCCTTCGCCCGTTCAATCACTGTCTGTCCCATCGCTCGGGGCTGGGGTGAGCAAGTGGGGGGGGGTCAGGAGGTCAACCCGTAGTGCTCTGCAAGGCCGCGGCCTACGCAGGCTGATTCTCCGACCCCACTTATCCCAGCCGCCCTCGACTATCAGCTCCGACCTTCAGCTCGCATTCAGCATGGCCAGATGGGACGCATTCCAGTCGGGACGGGGGTGGCAGCCCAGCTTCGGGTATTGCCGGAGGTGGTATTGGTTTCAATGAGCACCCAGCTCTTCGAGCCATGGTGGAGCCCCTTGGTGCTCCAGAGGCCACCTGGCCCTCCCCAGAAAATCAGGGGCCGCCTTGGGCCAACTCGACTCGGCCAGCAGGCAACGTAGAACAATGAGCGCGGGGTGAAGAAAGGTCATGCACCCCGGTTGCCCCTGTGTTTATCGCCCCCGTTAACTTCTGCCCGTCTTGGGCCGGGGCCATCTCTGGTGGCGGCGCTCACCTGCTAAAAGAAACGGATTCTGCGCAAACTGGGATCAGCCAGAGCGCCAGATCCTGCACTCTTCTGCAAGGCCAGATTTGGGCCGAGCCGGGTTTGGCTGGGGGTGGCCATACATGTCGGCCGAAAAGGGTTTGGGAAGCCCCCCAAAACAGTTGCAGCGCAGGTTTCCTTAAGTTGGTTGATGCGGGTCCGGGCTGGCCACGGATCTAAGGATGTTGAGTAAGAGCAATAGCACACATAATTTTCACGAGGTCTGCGCGGATTTCTGTGATCGGCGCTAGAGGCGCCATCAGGGGGGTCCAGCGTCAATCCGAAAACTTGTTTGCAGACGCGGTACTCTTTTTCTCCCTGCAGTACAGACGCTCCACCCTCCCACAGGGTGGGGAGCTGGAACCTCTGTATACCGAGCTACTTGGTCGACCAGACGACTTGGCTCGGCGGTGCAGTCCGAACCCTACCCTCACCGATCAACGATCCAGGCAACTCGATAGGCGGCGGGGGCAGGGTTCGGAGTTCGTCGAGCACGTGGCGCAATCCGAATCTTACCCCCGCCTCCCATCGATTCAGGAGAATCGATGGTTGGTTGTGGCAGGGTTCGGATGTCGCCACCTGTGGATGCATATGTCGAGCCCCACCAGCTTCCGCCCGGCCCCCAGTCAGCAGCGCATCGTTCTGCAGTTTCGCCGCGTGTGGGGCTCCTCCTTGCGCGCGTGCGCGGTCTGCAGTATGGCGTGGAGCGGGCGATGGTCCCACGGGTTTGCGAGGGAAGGCTCCTTCCTCCTCTCCAGCTCCCCGTGCCTCCTTCCAGTCATTATTGTCCCGACGTCTCCATCCTTCATTTCCTTCTTCGTCCCCTCTCCCTCTCCCTCCTTTTCCTCCGCTCTTCTCTCCCTCGCTTTCTTCCCTCCTCCCCCCATCGTTACTCCTAGCCGCCGTCCCGGCTCGAGGTTCTGGGAGCGGCTACCAAGTATTTGCGTGCGTCGCACGGGACTGTTGCCAGACGCGTCGGCCCGTACGTGGGAGCCCACCGCAGCCGCACGGCTGCTGCCACGCGGCAGGGGGCTCCCCACGCCGCACGAGGCAGAGCCAGCCCGGCATCGGCGCGCCAGATCAGAGCGCGCAGCCGCGCGAGTTTTGGCGAGGATCGCGGTAACGCGCAAAGTGGTGCAGGCGCATCACGGCAACAGCGCTATGTCTGGCCAGTGGAGCGGCGGCAGGCGTGGCGCAGCTTCACGGCAGCAGCATACTTGGCGCTGCTCGGACCAGAAGCGTGGCCAGAACAATGTGCCTCCCGTGAGACGTGTCGCGGCTTTGGAGCTGCACGAGGAGGGCAGACACCACAAGTGGCGTGGCTCTGGGTGGAGGAGCGCTCAGAGGGTTTTTTTTGCATAGGAGCGCCGCAAAGCCAAGGCGGCGGGGAAGGCGGCATCACAGCCAGAGGCAAGGACAGCAGAGGAACGCGTGGGGACCACTGGACCCTTGAGCATCGCCCCGATGCTCCCAGCACAAGCGCGCAAGTTGCGCAGCTGGACAACGCCGCCTCCCATCGCTGCCGGTTTGAAAGCGCATCGAGATGCGCCCATGAGGGCCATGGCAGCGGCTTCCGGAAACGCCAAGGCACTGCGAAACATGCCCATCGCGAACCCCTAGAACTTCAGGAGGGCAGAGGAGGAGTTCCCGGCGCTGCACTGCCAGGTGATCAATTCCAAGGACACCGACTTGCGCGTGGAGAATCAGGAGGGCTCCGTCGGCAGGGCCAAGAAGGCTCTGACGGCCGCCAGCGACGCCGAACCTGCAGCAGCAGTGGCAGCCGAAGCATGGAAGGCGGACGCGGCCAAGGCACCGAGGGACCTGGATTACGCCACCGAGTTCATGGTGCAGATGGCCGAGATGGCAGACCAGCAGTGCCAACCCGAAGCCGGGCGCCTGGTCACCGCCAGCGGCGGCAGCATGCGCGCCGCACGAGGCGCCAGATTCCACTGACGAAAGGACTCGGATATGGTACTCCCCTACAGATAGCTACGTGGGTGCAATGTTGCGCGAGCGGGGCACGCAGTCAACGCAGCCGCCGCGGACAGTAGGCAAGCCTGTGGCGGTCACTGCAGCAAATCAGCACCGAGTGGTGACCCTGGAGGGCCATGTCGCCAGTCTGGCCGCTTGCATGGCCGAGATCGTTAAGAGCCTATGAGCAAGCTGAACGGTGGCCAAGCAGCAGCAGCCAGCGTTGCGCCATCGGCGCCAGCCAGCAGCAGCAGCCACAGCCAGCGCAAAACCAGGCGCGGGCAAGTCAGCACCGCCTGCGCACAAGCCAGTTCGTGAGATGTAGCAGCGCAGCACCATTGCGGGCGAGCCCGCCCCAGGCCGGCGCAGACTGCCCTTCCGCGCGGCAGCCGACGTTGGCGAGGGGCCGACCAGGATGCAGAGGGACCGAGAAGGCCAGAATATCGTAGTGGTTCAGGCGCCTGCCCGCCAGCCCCAGCAGGCACCTCAGGATGTCAGCGACGTCGCAGTGGACGACGACGACGGCGACGGGGCCGCCCTGAATGCCCACCCGCCCCCTCCGTTTCGTCGCCAGAGCTGAGAATGTCGAGCCCGACGACGCGCGCAGGCCGCCTTCCCCCCTGGTGGCGGACGGGCGCAGCGGACACCAGGTTCAGCAGCTGCGTGACGGACAGGGCGGCGAACTTGGCCCCCCAGCTGGACGACGCGGAGTAGGGGCAAAGGTCGTGGATGGAGCACTAGTCCATGTACGTGATGGAAGTGCTGCAGCTGCCCGTGCATAGCGGCTTGGTCGACGCAGCGAGGGGCGAAGGATCCCTGAGGCACCTGGCCGAGGAGTTGATCGAGGAGGTGCGGAGCACGAGCAGGCGACGCCTAGATGCACAGGGCTCGGCGCCTGGGCTAGCTCGGGCAGCGACGCTGGCCCGCCTCGTGAGGGTGCTCGAGCTGGCGCGCGTCGAGTTCAGGCGGATGATCGACGCTGCTCGGGAGCTTCCTGGCCACTGGGCGCCCGCCGGAGCGCGCTGCGACGACGAGGGGGGGGGGGGGGGCTAGGTCGGGTCGCGCCGCACCTCGGCATCTCGTCGGCCGCCTCTCGGGCCAAGAGGGCCAATGACGAAGGCCCTGGCGCGCTGGCAACGGCGCCGGGTGCGAGTGCGTCAACTTCACTATCGTCGGGCGCCGCGCTCACCGACCCAGAGAAGACGGAGATCTCTGAGCCGACGCATCCCGCGCGGAGGACATGCGCGAAGCCTGCCGCGCGCGAGGCGCCCCGCGCGGAGAAATCAGCTGCGCGTGGCAGTTGTTCTGCGCCTACTTAAGTTTCGGTTGGGCCCCGACTCGGCGCCGGCAGTGATCGCGCTGACAGGTCAGTCGTGGTGGGAATTAGCAGCATCGCAGGAGGTGGACTTCAGCCGCTCGCTCCTGGTGGCGCTTGCTGTGGCGGAGAATACCTCCGGCGCGGTCACTTCCAGCAGCGCGGAGGAATGGCCGGACCACGGCGAAGGCGGCTGGCAGGAGGCAGGAAGATGCGCCAGCGCGGGGCCTGCAGGGCCGTCGCGCAGCCATGCGCCAGCAGCGACGGCGAGAAGCGGCAGCGCGGCCAGGTGCTACAGCCAGCAAGGTCCTGGCCAGATCCACGCTTCTTCCGCGAGTTTTGGCGGCCTGGTCGGCCAGAGCGCTGTCTGACTGGATCCAGCAGGGTGGTGCCACCCGGAATCGCGATTTCCCCCCGCTTTTCTGGATGGTGGCGTCGATAAAGGGTGGCAGCGATGCCCCGGGCGCGAGGCGCGGGGAGCTGCAGGGCCCCATGCTCCTGATTTCCCGCCGTCAGGGTGCGATGGGGCCAGCGCAAGCGCATCGCGGGCGACATCAGGGATGCTTGGGGCCCGCGCCAAGCTGACGTGGTTTTCGCGGGGCCCAGGGGCGCTGGCGTCGGCGCGCAGGAGGGCTCGATGACCATGTGCCTGCCCGTAGTCAAGCGACTGGATGGCGCGCGCGCCATGTCTTTCGGGAGATGGGTAACAGGCGGATCCAGTATCTCAGCCCGGTGGGTTTCGCAGCGGACGTCAGCGTAGACGAGCTCCACGCGCGGGCGCAGGTCGCGGCGCAGGATGGGGCTGGCGTCGGACGAGGGACCGAATTGGACTGCACCCCCTCGCTGGGCGAGCAAGAGAGGGCCACGAGGACCACAGCCGGGGTAGACGGGCTGCCAGGCAAGCTGTTCCGCGCGCCGGCGAAAACGATGGTTGCGGCGCGCCGCGCGCACGCCACCCAGTTGGCCGCGCCGGCGCAGTGGAAATGAGGCTGCAGCAGGCGCAACCACAAGAAGAAGCGCGCAGAAGAGCGCGCCAACCGCAGGTGTTTCGCCGTTGCGGCCGCGGCGGGCAATCGGGGGCGTCGCCTCTATCGAGAACGACTGGCACATCGCCTGCCAGCAACAGTGGGCAACGGGCAGTTCGGTGGGGCGAGCAGACGAGGCGCCGGGCGCGCGTCCGTCATCGCGAGGCCCCTGCAGACGACGGCGGCAGTGCTCGAACAGTCCTTCGCCGAGGTCTCCCAGACGTGCGCCGTGCCTTCAATTCCATGGTCAGGGCGCTTGTGCTAGAGACTTCGCTGGCCCATGCCGAGAGGGCTGCGTTGCGATCTCTGCCAAGGGCCCCCCTCGGCGCTCAGAGCCCTCGCCGTGAAGCTGACGGTCGGCACTCCGCCGCTTCGCAGTGCAGGGGCCTGCGTCCACCTGCGTGCGCCTGTAGAGGAGCCCCACCGTGCCTCGCGGTTCGACTGCGAGGGCTCGAACCACGATGCGCCGGGCGCCAAGTCGCCCGTTCCATGTCATCCGCTGGCGGACCAGATCCACGAGCTGGCCATGGCCAAGGTAGCCGTGACTGAGAAGCTTCTCGACGTGGCAGATCTCGGCCTACGGGCGCTCCGCGCGGCGACGATCCTCGGCCGCTCAGCTGGGCGGCGACGATTGCTGCGCGGATATCCCGTGCCACAGCGCTGCGTTCGCTGAAGATGGCGCGTTCTATTGGGTCGGCCCAGCGATGGTTGCCCGGTATTCCGTCGCCACCGCAGCTGGCAGTGCTGGGCACGCTCGCCGGAGTCGGCCTGCTGTTCAATTTTGACGCGGGAGAGACCGAGGAACTCTTTGCGTTCGCGGGCCCAGGCTCCAAGCATGCCAGGGAGCTACTGTGGCATGAAAGCCGTGGCATGGTTCAACTGCAGCCCCAGCGCTGCCCGGAAGCCACCATCGAGGCCGTCCACGCCCATGTCGCGCTGGGCTCCGTGGTCGACGTCCATGGGCTGTTTACCCTGAGCTGTGCAGGAGAGCTGCCGCTACCAGCGCGAATCTGAAGAGATGGTGGCCCAAGGGCTTCCAGGGCCCGCAGCTCGACCTGGCCGCCAAGATGACTCTCGCGGACGTGCTCCTCGCATTGTTGCTCGCAGGGCAGCGTGCAAGGGCTGGCGCAGGCAGAAGCGCGATGCCACCATGGCATGGTCATGGGTCATAGCTGTGCTCAGAGCGATGGCCAGCGAGAGGAAACCTGCTTATGCCGAGCGGGAGCTCTTGTCCGAGAAGACGCCAGGCAATGAGGGCGAGGTGCTTTTGGGAGAGGTCAAGCGCAGCGCAAGCCTGCGGTGCTCATCGAAGCGGTGCGCCTGCGGCTCTTCGGGGAGTTCGATGGAGCCAGTGGCCTTCGCGCTGATGGCCATGCTTGCTGCCTATGCTGGCGCAACGCCCCACTGGCCCATCCTGGCCGCCGCTCCTCTTGTGGGGCATGCGCTGGCTGCAGACGCTGGCCCCACATTGAAAAGGACTTCCCTGATCCCAGCGGTGCTCCTGGCAGCTGGGAGAGCGCGATCAGGGGCCCTCGTGCCATAGGGGCACACCGACTCAACGATGCGCCGACGGCGTCGGCCGCCGCGCTGGGCAGGAAGGTGGCCGCGTGAGCGTCGGCATGCAATTCTTCGACGCGGTCCAGCCAGCTGGTGTGCCATGGTTAGGGCGAGAGAGCAGGCCAGCGCAACAATGACGATGGTTCGGCGCTTGCTAGCGGCTGGACTTGCCCGCGCGGCCAGCCTAACTTCAAGGGGCAACGAGGATCGTGGGCCCACGTCTTTCAGGACCAGTTGGGCGATGGTCAAGCTGCTTCAAGCTGGCCAGAAGGCGGGTGGCACAATATACAGCCTGCGCCAAGGATGCCGCGCGCAGTTCGCGAGGCGCCAACGCCATGCGGATCGCCTCGCAGTGGCAGCCCCTGGGCGCCTTGCATCCACCATGAAAGACGGCGTCGGCCCACAGTGGCAGGATGCAGTCAGCAAGCAAGACGCCGCACCCAGAGGGCTGCTCAGGAAGCAGACCGACGTGCCAGCGATTCGTGCTCATGGCCCAGAACCATAGCATCGGCGACGCAAGCGCAGCTCGGAGAGCCAGGAACATCCTCGAGACCGTCTACGCGCTGGACCAGGCGGCCATCCACCTGCAGAACGAGATGCGGGCGACGCCGCCCCCCGCCGCCACCTCCAGCAGCCGGTGACGAGAGGTGCGACCTGGAGCAGTTCAGACCGGGCCAGTTTTCGGACGTGGCAGCGAGGGCAGTGCCACGGCGGAGCCAGCGGACCGAGCTCTTCATGCTCGACCCGCTCGGCGGCCGCGTGCGCACGCGCGACGCGCAACAGACCACGGGGGCCTCGCTCTCTTCTGCGGTAGTCTCTGCTTAGATCCACATCATCTAACTCGGCATCGACGTGGCCATCGACGCGGAAAGGTGCGACCCGATGCAGCGGACAGCTTGATCGTCTTGGCAGGTGGGGGCTCGCCTGCTGCGAGACGTTGAGCGCGGCTCGGTGGTCCGAGGGGCCAGGGCCTCCTCCGCTCAGGGGGGCGCGCGGCTCACCAGGCCGGCGCAGCGCGATCAGCTCGAGGTCGGCGGCGGCCTCCTGATCGCGCTGCCGATGCTGCTTGGCGCCCGCTTGGTGGTGGGCAGCGCAGGGTGGTTTTGAGCGCCTCGTGCAGCGTCGCTGGAAGTTGCAGGCGGTGACGAGCTGGGCATGGGAGCCGGTGCTGGCGCTGCAGAGCGCGCCGTGCAGCACGTCGACCGACGTCGACTGGCGCGAGCGCGGCCAGGTCAGCCGCGCCCCGAGCAGACTGCATGGGCGCCGAATGGCGGGACTGCGCGGCCTGTTGGTCGCGACCCCAGGGGGGGGGTGCTCCCATGGGCGCGGCGCTCACGCCACGTTGCTGGGGCATGTAAATGATTCGAGGGGCTTTCAGCACGGCCCACAAGAAAATCTACCCCCCTGGCCTCTGCATCTGCACAGCCGAGTGCATCCTGGCGACGTTGTAATCGTTCCTGGACCTGGCGTTGCCAGGGGCTCCATGGACTGAGCCCTCCTCCTCGCGCTAGGTTTTGATTTTTTTTGTCGCGGAGCCCCCCCCCTCAGGGGAAGGGGGCATGTCGGGCCGCTCGGGCCCCAGAGTGCGCGAGAAAACATGGCTGAAGGATGCCAGGTCCCCAGAGGTCCCGCCCAGTCCGAGGCCCCCCGTGTTCTGGCCCAAGAAGATACCTTAGGTCCCCAGGCCATCCCGGAGCCTGGTGCTGACCCCGCGGGCGAAGAAGCATGCATCGTTGCGGTCACTGGGGCCTCCCCACCCTTCACCCCCGTCTCCCGTCCGCCTCCCCCGCTTCTCCGTCGCTCCGCCTTGACCGAGGCCCATCGTTACAGGATCCACAGGAATAGATTACAATCCCGACGCAGGAAACATCTGCGAGTGGCCCCGCGGGCCGCGAGCCGCTTCAATTTGCGACTGGATTGGGGCCGCAGCTCCACCATCAGGGCCGACCCAGCCCCGGTAGGCCGCCAGGTGGCTCAGCGATACGTCGCATCAATCCTGTTGACAGGCACTGAGATCGCTCGCGCTCATTCCTCATGCAGTTTTTCTTCCTGCTCGCTCCCCTCTTTCCTCTTTCCCCCCTCCCCTCCCAGTCCCCTCCGTGCTACCTCCTCACTCCCGTTGCAGCCCCGTCGCCGCCTCCCTCGTCCTCCCTGGTGCTCTCCGTCCTCCCTCCTGTCACCCTCCCCGTCGTTTTCTCTCGCCTCCCGCCCGCCCGCCCTCCCTCCTCTGCCATCCTCGTCCCTCCTTCCCCCTTCTTAAGGCAGGACTGATGAGGAGGATGAGCCTCCCGGCCCCCGGTCTCGAAGCCGGCCCGGGCCCCCCCGGTGTCCCCGACCCGCCGCATCCGGCGGCCGTTGGCCAGCCACGCCCCGCGCGCTCCGTGCCGCGAGTGGGCCCAGAGGCTCTGCAGAGGGCGCGGGGGGGGGGGGGGCGTGTCCTCGCCCAGATGGCGGGCCTCCGTGCGGGCATCGAAGGCGGCAGCCTCGACCAGCCTCGCCTCGGCCCAGAGGGGGCCATGTGATGTCCCCTCGGATTCCATGGCCCCCTCGTTTTCTTTGTCGCTCTGTTTGTTGTGATTCAAATGTTGAATGTTTTCTTGTTTCTGTTGTCGCTACTCTTTGTCACTGCCCTCGTCGTCGTAAGATGTGTTGTTATTCAAATTCGAAGGTTCGTGTTATTCTTTCGGCTCGTCCCCCTTGTTCCCCGACCCCTCGTCGGCGCACGTACCTCCCGCAGTGTTTTGCGACCCCCCGCGAGGAGGAGGAGGAGGAGGAGGAGGAGGAGGGATGCAAGGGGACGGCCGCGGCGAGCCTGCCCGCTCGCGGGGCGGCGGACGAGGCGGCCGCGGAGCATCGACCCCTCGCGCCGTGCAGCAGCAATCAGCCACGGGCAGAGGGGGGCGGGGGGAGGGGGGAGGGCTTCTTAGAGTCAGGGGCAACGGCAGGAGGGGATAGGCATAGGGGGGGACGTATCGACCCCCACTCGCCCATGGATCGCCGAAAGGGGCGCGATAGCCCCAACCTGCCCAGGAAGGGTCGGATTCACGATCGCAGGCCTATCGCCGATCTATCGGCGATGTATCGGCGATTCCAGGTCGATGCATCCCCCCTTTGCCAGTCCCCCCTTATCGCGGCCCCTCGTAGAAGCACCCCTGCTTCTTAGAAGGCGCGGGCCTTATCTAGAGATGCATGGCCGGCGCCTCCCAAGAAGCAGCCTCCGTCTAAGAAGCCCTCCCCCCTCCCTCCACCCCCTTGTGCGCGCCGCCAAACAAATCATGGCGGGATTCGGCGGCAATTTGTGGGAGCCTGGCGGTGGCCCAGCATGGGTTCCTGCCAGCAGGAAGGGCGGGCAGGTGCGAGATTCCGGGTTCGGGCATTGGGTTCGCCTTTCTCTCCGGGGAGCGTTTTCGGGCCCCAGGATCGTGAACAGCAGGGTGAAGAATTGCACCAGATGGACCCGGGAGGGGTCTGGGGACCGATCTTGAGCGGTATTCGGTCTTCGCAATTCCGTCTTTGGTGTGCGTTAGCGTGGTTTGGCGTCTGGTGACCGATGAGAAGGCTCCGACTCGGCGTCGGTTCGGCGTCGCTTGGCGTCGATATGCTTAGCACCGATTGGCGTCTGTCTGGCGTCGATGCGGCAAGATGGCACGGGATGCTCCCAGGACTTGCCGCGGAAGCGAGAGACTTCTGCTCGTCTGGGGGCCATCAAGGGGGTGCTGCCCCAGGGGAGCCAGGAGCCTCCAGGAGGGCTCGAAGTTGTTCGTGCTTCGCGGGTCCTCTTCGTCCTCGTCGTCCTTGTCGTCCTTCTCGTCTCCCCAAGGTCGGGATCCCGCAAAGGTGTGTGTGTGTGTGTGTGCCACGTGTTTGTGTGTTTGTGTAAGTGTGTGTGTGTGTGTAAGTGTGTGTGTGTAAGTGTGTGTGTGTAAGTGTGTGTGTGTGTGTAAGTGTGTGTAAGTGTGTGTGTGTGTGTGTAAGTGCGTGTGTGTTTGTGTGTAAGTGTGTAAGTGTGTGGGTGTGGGTGTGGGTGTGCGTGTGGGTGTGGGTGTGGGTGTGTGTGGGAATAAGAGAGAGAGAGAGAGAGAGAGTTCGATCGGTTTTCGCACCGAGCCACCCAAAACAGATGCCCCCCAGCCGATGGCAACTCCTGATAGTTGCCGATAGGTGGGACATGCGGGGGGCATTTGTTTGCGGCAGTTCGGTGCACCAGCGGATTGAGCTCATGCCTTCCCTCAGGGTCACCCCTCCTGTGGTGGATCTCGACGAGGGGGGCGGCGCAAAAGCGCGAAGTTGTTCGCGCTTCGCGCAGCACGAAGCGCGAGGTTGGCTGCCCTTGTCCAGAGCCAGTCCCGGGGGATGCGGTCTGGACCTCTGGTTAAGTCGGGCTTGTCCCTCTACAGGGGGAATATTCAAAAATAGTTAGGAAAATTGTCTGGGGACTAGTTTTGACCATGTTTGGGCATGTTTTTTTTTTTTTTTTTTTAGTATTTTCAATCTTTCGTTCAAAATCCTCCTGTAGGAGGACGTCCCCGACTTAAACCTCTTGGGGTCCACGTCGGGACACCAAAACGCGACTCGGAAGCTCTGCCTCGCGCCCGTGGCGCGAAGCCTCCCTCGCTCGCGCGCCAGGCTCTGCTTCCCTCGTCCCGTTCGGGTGCTGCTCAACAGCGCCCAGAACACGCCCCTCCCCCCAGCCTTCTCTCGCAGGCCTGGAGTTGTTCTCGTCGACCGTCTGGGGAAGCGATGCCCCAGGATCGCCCGAGGCGGTGGATACAGTGGAGGCCCATGCCAAGAAACACCCTGCTTGCCTCCAGGGTGCCCAGCGTTTCTGGTGCCTCTCCTGCCTCCTCCTGGTGTTGCCCGGGGTGGCCCTGGCCCAAGGCCAGGCGGTCCCAGCTTTGGCGCGGAGGCCCGGATGGCCTCAGGAGCACCCCGCGCGCAACGCCCAGAGGGGGCAGGGCTCACAGAGGGAGCGACAAGCTGGGGAACAGGGTCGGACGAATGGGGGTGGGAGTAGGGAAAGGGAGGGGTACTCACGAGATCGCCTCGCCACGGCAGCTGGTTCCGGCCTCGTCACCGGGCGCCCCTCCTCGATGCAATAGCGCCTCCGGGCGCCAGGAGGCGCCGGGAAGAACAATTGCGTGAGCAGATTATTCGCTAATCGCCTCTTTCCCTGCCCTCCCTTTTCCTTGAAATCTGCGCCATGCAGTTTTTCACTCCACGCTTTTTCGGCCAGAATCAGGCCCCAGGACCATCACATACCGGCCTGGTTCGAAAATTATTCTCGGGAAGGGCCCAAACATTTGCAGTTGTGAGTGCCGTGTTGTGGTACCGCTTTCGGTGGAGCTCTCTATGGGGCCACGAACCGTGTGAGGGGTGCGCCAAAGTGAGGCGGCACCGCCATACGAACCCCGCCACTGGGGCCTTCGGTGGTGCACACGATGGGGCCACGAACCGTGTGAAGGGTTCGCCAAACAGGTGCGGCGCCGCCATGTGGACAATGCCTCTGGGGCCTTCGGTTGATCTCCCTATGGGGCCACGAGCCGTGTGAGGGGTGCGCCGAAATGGGAAGGGGCCACCATGCGGACCCTGACACTTGGGGCCTTGGGTTGAGCTCCCTATGGGGCCACGGACCTTGTGAGGGGTGTGCTGAAATAATGCGGGGCCGCTATGCGGACCCTCCCTTTGGGGCGTTGGGTAGAGCTCTTTATGGGGCCACGAACCGTGTGGTGGGTGTGCCGCAATGGGCGGGGCCGCCATGCTGACGGTCCCACTGGGGCCTTTGGTGGAGCTCTTTATGAGGCCACGAACCGCGTGGTGGTTGTGCCGAAATGGGTATGAAGAGGCCACGAACCCTATGAGTGGTGTGCCGAAACGGGGCGGGGCCGCCATGCGAACCTTGCCATTTGGCCTTGGGTGGAGTTCCGTACGGGGCCACGATCCGTGTGCGGGGTGTGCCGAAATGGGGCGGGGCCGCCATGCGGACCCTTCCACTGAGGCCTTCACTGGAAATTGTGGACTCGGAGGAATGAAGTAGGAACGGGCGGAAGGATGACGGAGCGGGAGGATGATCACGACGAAGACGATGTTAATGTTGATGTTGATGATGAGGTGGAGTACCTTGTGGGGCCACAACTTTGAGGGGTGTGCCGAAATGGAGGCGGTATCGTATGCGGACCTTGCCAATGGAGCCTTCGGTGGAGCACCCTATGGGGCCACGAAGTGCGTAAGGGGTGCGCCGAACTAGGGGCGGTTTTACATGCGGACCCTCCCACTGGGGCCTTCGATGGAGCACCCCATGGGACCACGAAGCATGTGAGTGGTGCGCCGAACTGGAGGTGGAACTGCATGCGGGCCCTGCCACTGGGGCCTTCGGTGGTACACACGGTGGGGCCGCGAAACGTGTGAGGGGTGCGCCGAAATCGATGGGGAACTGCATGCGGGACCTGCCACTGGGGCCTTCGGTGGAGCACCCCATGGGGCGACGAAACGTGTGAGGGGTGCGCCGAAATCGACGTGTAATTGCATGCGGGACCTGCCGCGGGGGCCTTCGGTGGAGCACTCTACGGCGCCACGAAACGTCTGAGGGGTGCGCCAGATTGGGGATGGAACTACATGCAGACCCTGCCACGAGCCTTGGGTGGAGCACCCTATGGGGCCACGAAGCGTGTGAGGGGTGCGATGGACTGGAGGTAGAACTGCATGCGGAACCTGCCACTGGGGCCTTCGATGGAGGAGTGCGCCGACGTGGAGGTGGAACTGGTGACGATGAGGACATGCGGAAAGCAGAGGCAAGGTATGGGAGGAGGGAGGGGGGGGAGGAGGAGAGGCGCGGGAACGCGGGGTGCTGTCTCTTCAAAACGAGGACCCAACACCACATGATGGTTGGGAACATGGCAGCCAAACGATGGGCTCTGGAGCTTTTGTCGTGATCTCTTGCGATGTTGCCATCGCAACGTCGGTCATCAGGGCGCGCCCGACCCGAACGATCTTCCCTCCTGCCTGCTCCTGCCTCCGTGCAAAGCCGCCGCCCAGAGGAGCCCGGGCCTGTGCTTTTCGGCCGGCGGCTCGTCCATGCTCTTCGTGTCGCTCCTGGTGCTCTACCTCGGTCGCGCGGGGTTCGGGGCGTCTCCCTGCTGCCTGGGAGGAGCAGCATGGCGACGACGAGGGGGCAGAGGCGGAGGAGGAGCGGGCGCAGGAGCAGGAGCAGGCGCAGGCGCAGGAGCAGGAGCTGGAGGAGCAGAGCAAGAGCAGGAGCAGGAGCAGGAGGAGGAGGAGGAGGAGGAGGAGGAGGAGGAGGAGGAGGAGGAGGAGGAGGAGGAGGAGGAGGGGGTGGAGGAGGAGGAGGAGGTGGAGCAGGAGGAGGGTATACAAAAACAGACCTCGGTTGGACCGAGTAGCTCAGTCCTGTGTTTTTTCCTGCGTCTCGGTTCCTGGGGACCGCATTTAGGGGGCAGTTCGAGATAATCCTACCTGGGAGCGGCCACGGTTCTGTCACGGCAAACGTGAGCTTTCGCTGGGGGGGGGATCTTGCGCGTGCGCCCCCCCCCTCCTGGCGTGTGCGCCCTGTGGTCTGGGGGCTGTCCCACGGTCCGGGCTGCGGCTGCCAGTCCGGGCGGACCAGACGGGGGGGTCCCGAACAAAGCCATCTGGAAGCGCCCTGTCCGAGCCCAGTTCGGCTCTCGCTCTTCTGGGAATCCTCTCCTCCCCCCCTTTTCCCACTTGTGATCTTTTTCCTCCTCCCCCCCTGGCTCCTCCCCTCCACACCGCTGCGCTATCCTCCACAATCCTGTTCTCCCCCACCCGATCCCTTTCGCCTCCGTCCCATCTCGCCCCCTGTGCCACCACCCTCCCCCCGTCTGGCCCCCCGACCCCCCCCCCCGCCCCTCCCCTCTCCCGTCCCTCACTCCCCCATTCCTCTACCTCCGAATCCCTCGCTCCTGCCGAGCCGGCTCGAAGGGACCCGCGAGGGCCCTTCCCGTGCCGCTGCCAGTGCCCGAATTGTCTTTCCCACGCCTTCGTGTCCTTGCCAGTTGTAGCAGGGCCGTGCGGTTCTGTCAACGTCTACCCTCTGCCCCCTCCCGAAAGAGAGTACAGTCACGACGTTGAGATGAGGACCCTTTTGGTTTCAGGAGGATCTGGTTTCTAGGCTGCGCTTAAAATTCTAGGTCGGGAGACCTGTTCGTGGCTGTGCCGTGGCCAGAAAAGTTCCTTCGTTCCTTATTCAATTGTCCCTCTGGTAGCACGATAGTTGTAGCACTTCTGGCCCAAGCGAGGGTCTCGACAAGAAAGCCCCCCGAGTAATCACCGACAAAAGCATATTGCAAGTCCTTCCATAGTGGTACAGGGCCGCCGCCATCACAATGTGCACTGCTGCCCGCTGTCTTCTGATGTCCGCACTTGCCGGCGCCGCGGGCGCGAGCGTCGATCGCGCTATCGTGCGCTCCGAAGGCAGTGCAGCGCTCGATGTAGAGAGGGCCGCTGGGCCAACCACGGGCGGAAAATGCATCAACGAGGGGGATTTCTCCGTCGGGAACCACTGCGTGTACCTGTCGGGGTCGAAGCTGGACGATTTCCAGGCTGCCACCAAGCAGGATTTCGGCAACCCGAGCGAGTGGTGCGTGTGCCTGCACCTCTACAGGTCGTGGGGCGGGGGCGGCGGTGATACCTCCGCCTGCTCCAAGGGCGCTCTGGAAGCCACCGATCGCTAGTATTTAGTATTCAGCAGCTCCGGGTTGAGTCCGCGTCCGACGGGGGCCCCGCGACGGGACAATCTGGATCGCCACGACCTCTGAGTGCAGTTGCCGAGAGCCATTGCTCACCTCGGCTGAGCGTAAGAGTGTCCCTCCGTCAGCGTGACCTCTGTCCTTCGGTGCGGGCCCATTGGGGTCCCCCGAACACTGGCCTGGCTTGCGCGCTTAGGGCTGGCCCCCCCCCCTCCGCCCCCCGCCGTCCCCTCTTGCGTGCACTCCGCGCGGGCACGCGATCGCTGTGCTCGCGGAGTGCGCCGCCCAGCTCCGCGTCCGGGTAGCCGCGCGGCCGAGTTTTCCGCGCACCACGCTTTCTCGTGAGCCTTCGGCGACGGGGCCTCAGAGTCTGTGCGAGCCGAGGCACGGCCCGTGAGTCGAGCTGATCCCAGGGATTCTCCCTGCGCCTCGCGGCAGTGCAAAAGTGTCCGTCGTGTTCTGCCATGCACCGGTGGAGCAGGGGTGGGGAGATGGCGGGACGGAGGATGAGAAGGAGGGTCAGTGCAGGACGAGCTGGGACAAAAGTAGTCGGCCTTCGGGGGGGCCCTCGTCGCCACGCTTGGACGCAGCTCGGCTAACTGGCCCGTTGTCTTAGTTTGTGTCATTTCGAGAGGGGGTCGGCAGGAGCAAGGAGAAATCAGGAGCAGACGCAAGAGCAGGTTCAAGAGGAGGAGGAAGAGGAGGAGGAGGAGGAGCGGAACGAGGAAAAGTGGAGGATGAGGAAGGAGGAAGCGGCGGGAGTAGGATGTGGGTGGAGGAGCTGAAGGCGGCGCTAGGACAAGCAGCGCGAGTATGAGCTGAAGGAGAGTATGCACGATGAGTTTGCAGGAGCGTGGAAGGGGGGGAGCAGACGGGGGAGTGGGGGATATTCGCTTATGGATGTATGCACTCAACGTGGCGCCTCGTGGAATGTTCACAGGCGGCTCGACACATTGGCCTTCTCAAGTTTCGCGTTGGATCCCAAACTGCGCCGTGGTCGAGGTCGATCACAGCGCAAGTGGACAGAGTGGGCACGGCACGAATCTAGCAAAGATTATCCGCAGCCTGGAACGTTTCCTTTGGTAGCGTTCAAAAAACGCATCCATTGATTAAACGCGGGATACTTGATGGGTGATGTATGTGGTTCTAGTGTTGTCCTACATTCAAGGCGTTGAAAGAAAACATGTTAGGTTCTGAAGGGGCTCGCAGTTCATTGGGTCCTTACGTGTTTGCTCCCCGCGCACTTCTCGTGCACGTGCGTTTTTTGGCTACAAGACGGCTTCATGCCTTCTTGAGCGTACCTTCTGGTGGCAGCCTGAGTGTAGCCGCCATTTCTTTCTTGCCTGTGCGCTACGTTGCCGTAGCGTCTCACGCCCTCCGTCTCCGCTTGCGGAGCGAGGTGCTTCCATAGAGTCCTCGACCAGTCTTGAGTTGACTTGAGCTGGGTGGATACACTCGGGGCGTTGGAATTTCGAACGCTTTTGACACCTTGGGTTCCTTGAGCTCCTCCTTGGGATTCCCCGTAGCCTTCCCGAGTATCTCGACTAAAAAGTGGGCGGAATGAGAACCCGACTCCCGAACAGCAACGTTGCATCAAGGGTTTGATTATGAGTGGATGGATGGGCGTGGCAAACATGATTCGGGCTATGCTGGGCATGCACACGAGCCTGGCCATGATCAGGAGAGGCGTGTGAGATGTGGAGGTGTGTCTTGTTGCGCGCGGCAAGTCCTTCCCCACGGACTCCAGTCGGAGAGCACCGCGGGGCGAACTAAGCACAGAAGACATACACGCGTGGCATGGCGAGTGAGCAAGAGGGGGGAGGAGCAGGAGGAGGAGGAGGAGGAGGGGAGGAGGAGAGAGGGAGGGGGAGAACGGTGAGGATGGAGATGTAGGCAGAGAGGGCGAGGCGGGAGAGGATGGTAAAGCGGGGAATGAGTAGAGAGGGTGGACCAGGAGGGGGAGTGAGAAGGCAGGATCAGGGAGAAAGATAAGAAACTTCAAGAAGAGATGAAGTCGGGGAAGCAAAAGGGCAGGATGGATATGTAAATGAGCGAAAACACAGACAGGTGCTGCTGGGCTGGCTTGCCAGAGGGTGTAGTAGGTTCCACGTCAGTTGCCTGCTACAGTGCCCTGCGACTAGATATACCATCGCACGCCAGTGCGAGACAGGCCTCTTGCACGCCTGAGGACCTGTCAGGACTAAGGGGTTCACTTGCATGGCATCGCGGTCTCACGATGCCAGTCCAATCGTTCCCTGGGCATACGACACAATTTCACTACACGACGTCTGGCATCAAGGCGAGGAGGAACTGTGCTGGCAGAGGCAGAGCAGGGTATGATCAACAGGAGTCGACACACGCGGACGACCCACCGGCGAGGCAGGATGGTTCAGCGCCGAGAGAACACTGCAACGCCATGAAGGAAAGTGTTCTTGAAGGAAACGGGTCCTGGAGCTTCCTGGCTGTTTTTGCTGACGAGCTCACGGAACCCTCCACGGGCCCCGGCACCAGCAACACATTGTTCGTGACATAAATTGGTTTTGCGAAAAGCTCCGGGGGTTAGGACCCGTTTCTGTCAGGACCTTTTGTCTTCACGGATGGCATGTGTGCCCAATTATCTGATAGCTGGTATCGTTGATTTCGCAGTTCACCCACGAGAGTACTACGCAGGGAGGCATCCGGGCCTTTTTTGCTTAGATCTGGCAGATTGTTTTTGCGAAGTCTCTTTTCGCAATCCTCTAAGTTCCACGCCGCGCTTCGCCTTTCTGGCCCATCCTGAGTCTGAAGCGTCCTGTAACAGGCTGCAGGGGGAACCACCTACAGATTGCTTTGTGTGTCGAATCATGACTTTGTTTTTTATTGCATATCTGTGTTTGAGTGAGTTTTGGTCTCGCGACAGGGTGCTTCTAACTCGCCATTGTCAGCCCCTGTCTACTTCTCGTGCCCTATCTGAGTTAGATTTGCCGACCTCGGCCGCAGTACGCGTGAGTCATGTCGTTCCCGCGCACCGCACAGCTTTTGTGTCCCTCGTACTTGCGGGCAGGAAAATTGCACAACGCGATGATGTTGGCAATTGTTTGGCTGTAGCATGACATTCGCGGAATGTTTGGACAATTTGCAGTTCGAAATTCTATGAGACGCTGGCACACGCGAACACAATTTGCAGTTCGAAACGTGCGCACGCGCAAAACATATGAGACGTCGGCAGGCGCGTCGGACACTCCTGCAACGAATGCAGGGACCACGCGTTGCGCAATTATCGTAGCATTACGCCTTGCATGCCGAATGTGGCGATTTTGTTTGCGAAGCCTTTGCTGTCTCTCATTCAGCGATCGTTCCGTGCGCCCTCCCGGACCAAGGGACAGAGGCACCTCTCACGTATTGACGGGTAGCAGCCATCGTGGGCCTGTCATCAGCAGACTCTGGGACGAGGCCGCCTCCTGGCTCTCCCACTGGGCCTGGTTGGGTCACGGGGGAACCCCCACAGGTGTGCAGAGCCAGGGCATGGCCAGGGCTGTGGCCTCGGCGTTGGTAGACACGCTTCTCTCCACGGAGTCCGAACGTGTTGAATTCATCGGCGAGCGCGACTTTGATGGGCCTCTGTTGAGACCATACGCGAGGTGTACCCTGTGACGTTCCGGCGCTCGCTGCAGCAACCACCGTAGAAATACATCAATAGTAGAAGTGTGGCTCCAACTTGTAATTTGGCGCGTTTTTTCTTCTGGCGCCATCAACCCCTTGCGCATCCCCCGTTCTTTATTTTACTCAAGCGGGTCGACGCTCAGTCTCACATTCTTGTGTGGAACTGTTGATGCCGAGTTTCAGGCGATACTTACTAGTGGTCCCCGCATGTGTACCCTTTGGTGATTTCCCAGTGCTCATTCCCAGAGGGAGTGTGGTCGATTCGATGCCGCTTCGCTTCAGGGGTATATTGACTGACATGGTGTCTTAAGCCAGTCGCGGCCACGACAGCCTTATCGATGCAATTCTCTGAAGGGCTGTACCTAGCCAGTGGATTAGTCGTCATCGGAATGGTAGTAGTTGTTTCGAGCTTCGTGGGGCCCATCCAAGCTTCGTGTTGGGTTTATGAACCCATGCATCAGCATCAGCCAGGGATGGTGCGCATATGTCGTTCAGCGTTGATCCAAGGGCAAGTTTGTGGATATTCTTTGCATGACGCTTATAGAAAGAGTTCGAGGATCTTTGCACGGGGGTGCTATTACTAGTGGGGTGCTTGTTATTTGTTGTGGGGCGCACTTGCGCTTAACAGTTTCTGAGGAAACAATGTGGAGACCGCTAGAGCAGCTCCCACGATCTACCTCACCAATTTGCACTAGTCAGAGTCATTCCACCGTCTCTGCGGATAGGGCTGTAAGGGTTGTTGGTTTTTGATCTCCAGCGAAAGCGAACATCTATTTCATCGAGACATGCAGCGGTCTAGAACATGGTCACCTTGATCAACGCATGTTCAAAACTATCGCATCAAACCGTTACCTGCTCTACGTTGCAATATTTGGTCATCCGTTTGGTTATCTCCCATTGTTGTTATTCTACGCTGAGGCGGGTTAGCATGTGTATATATATACATATGTATATATATATTGAGAGAGAGAATGAGCGGGGAGGGAGAGAGGGACATGGACAAAGGGGAGGGCGAGAGGGAGGAGGGTGGAAGAGCGGGGAGGGGGCGAGTTGGCGAGGCGAGGTGTGTGCGTGTCGTGGCCTCCGCTTGTTTTCGCACTGTAACCGTGACCACCGGATGTGGTCTGGCAAGCGTCGGGATCTGGCGCGTCCTTTCCGCAGAAGGTACCTATACACTTGGCCAGCGCCATCCTGGGCCACAGGACAGATCGTAGACCCTCTTGGCCTCAGCCAGGGCCCAGGATATGTTTGGCGAGGCATGGTGGTGGTGTACAGGTGCCTTCTGCGCTTGGTGACTGGTGGGCAGAGCGTTCTGCTGTTTGGCGGGACGTGTGGGAAGTCCTATCTAGACGATTACGGAGTCGATCCCACGACGCTGCGATTTTGGGAAGCGTTTGGCCAGTCATGCATTCGCGGCTTGGTATGATGCGTCGTCTCCTTGTTTGCGGGGGGGGGGTGTTGCTCGAGTGTGGTCGTCGGTTGCTTCCATCCCTTCTTGTCTACCCGGCACGGCTGCCCTGCAAAGAAAAACAACTGGCAGGTGACAGGACCAGAGGCGAGAAGCTGTGAGGTGCGCAGCTCTTGCTCAGGCGACCCCCCTCCTGCCAACGCATGATCCACTTACTGGCCGAAGGGCTGTAACATTGGTTGCAGTTGACGGTGCTTTTTTAGTGGCATGCGAAACATGATTTTTCGACGGGTGGATTTCTGCGGCGAGGACTATCACTTTTCGACGCTTCGCGCATTCCCACCGGCTGGCCCGGACACCCTGCTCGCCGCCTGCCTCTTCGCTGGCGGCCGTGACCGAAAAAAAGTATTCCCACCGGCTCACCTAGAAACGAACCCCAAACGACTTGTCCTTCCTGTCCAGGAAGTGCAGCCATGTGCTGTGAATGTTGAGGGAGATTAGTCGGTTTGTATCGGAGGTTGGGGGGTGAGATCGCAGTGAAACGGAGACCCCCCACCGGGAAATCGGTTTCGGTTTCGTGCTCGTGTTGTGCGTGCGGACGAGGCGAAGCTGCGCGTGATCCTCCTGTAGCTAGGCCGAAGTAGGAGCGAAAGTCCGTTTCCCGTCCGCCGGTGGCCGGGAGGTGTCTCAGTTGGGCCTGGCGGTGTCCCGGGTGTCCTGGGTGTCAGTAGGAGCGAAAGTCCGTTTCCAGTCCGCCGGTGGCCGGGACGTGTCCCAGTTGGGCGGGGCGGTGTCCGGGGTGTCCCGGGCGAGAGAGGGAGAGAGACAGAGAGAGAGAGAGAGAGACAGAGAGAAAGAGAGAGATGAGATCAAGGTGACAGGCTGGAGGTCAGTTAGGGTGGGCATTTGATCTCAATCCCCCCTACTTCCTTATCGTCCGCAGGGCGGTCGTATAGGTATGGTACATTTTGATATACAAGCATGTACGCAGCTTATTTCGACGGGGAAGGATTACGAGGAGGATGAGGACGATGACGCGGTTACAAAGAGGATGACGATGATAATCGTGATGACGATGATGATGCTGATGAGGAGGAGGGGAGGAGGAGGAGGAGGAGGGGGAGGAGGAGGAGGAGGAGGAGGAGGAGGAGGAGGACTACCAGGGAGCAAGGCGAGCAACACCCTACGGGAGGACAAGCAGGACGGGGAGGAGGAGGAGGAGGAGGAGGTGGTGGTGGTGGTGGCTCAGTTGGGGGCCCTCAGTCTGTCTCTGCAGCTGCTCGGGTGGCCCCTCCGTTCTATACGGAGGCTGGGCTGCCTGCAGGGCGCAGGCCGCCACGGCATGAGGCGACACGGCGAGGCCCGCCCGCGCGTGATGCCCCGTCGGCGGGGAGGATCCCCAGTGGGTAGAGGTAAAGTGGGAGAGTGCGAAGGCTCGGGGCGATTTCCCTCTAGTGGGGAGGATCCCCTGAGTCTAAGCCGCCTCCCCCTGGATATTCAGTATCGGGAGCGGCGCGAGCTGCCTCTCGAGGAGGCGCGCCGTTGCCACCAGGGGTGGCGTCACATGAAATCTGGTCATATTGCAACAAATCGTGGAGCGCCTGCCTGTACTCTGTCACTTGTGTCAAGAGTCTCTTGGCATGCTCGCTCCCTCCTGCCGCCATAGCTCTGAGTGTCTGCTGTCTCCTCGGGTCGTGCGCGATGTCGCGCACTGTCTGTGAAACACGGCTTCTCAGTACTTTGTGATCGTCCCTTGCTTGATGAGCGCTTTCAACTGTGCCTCGACGACCCTCTCCAGCTCTGTTTTCGGCCCCGCGCCCATCGGCATCACGCCCTTCTGCAAGAACCACGCGTGGTTCAGCGCCTCCCTGAGGATGTTGGGTGTGAACTGGCGTGGCGTGATGATGTCGGCCTCTGCCACTTTGTCCAGCCTCAAAGCCGTCTTGTAGTCTGCCATCGGCCTGATGCCGTACATGACTTTGTACATCTCCTGCATGTCGCTCTCCCTCTGGTAGGCCTTCTTGATGCGGAAGAGGCTGAACGTGGCGTCGACCAATCTCTGACCGTGGTCTCCGCTGGCCACCTGCACCCACTCCGAGAGGCTACCTTTGCTCTCCGCCTGATACTTGTCGCTCTTGTCCAGCAGGTCCGCCGCCTTCTCCACCACCGACATCGCGATGTGCACGTGCGGCGGGCCCTGACCGTGCCCTTTGCCGAGGCGCTTGACCGTGGCATTGTAGTCCTGTCCTGTGGCGGCCCCGGCCTGCACCAAGGCTGAGTCTCCTGGCACTAGCCAGAAGTCGAAAACCCCGTTCGCCAGGTCCCTGTTCTCCTGGCTGTTCCTCAGCACCAGCTTCTGCACCGTGACGAGGGCCTCCCTCATGTCGACGCCGTCCTGGTCCTTCTTGCGATTGCCGCCGCCCTTGCCCTTTAGGCCGCCCTTGTCCTCCTGCTGCCGAGCCTCTTTCTTTTCTCGCTGCTCCTCTGGTTCTGGTCCAGCGGGTCGCTTCACCTTCCACGCCATCCTCTATCTCGCTCTCGTTGACGTCTGAGGATTGCCAAATAATAAACCGACCCCTTTTGACTGAAAGGGGTCGGTTTCTGCCGGCAAGGGCGGCGGCCTCGACCACCGACTCTTGTCCTGGGAGGTGCGTCCTCACGTGCTCCTGGAAGCTGTCGAAATCTTGAGCCACAAAGCTACAGACCCTGCAGGTAAGATCCTCTGGTAATTGAAGTTCGTGATTCCATTTAGATCTGTCTATGTAGCATTCGCCATATCTGAGGGCCGCCCGTCTTCCGTGGTCGAGAGCTCCGCTTCTGTCTACGAAACAGCTTCTGCACCACGGGCACTGGTTGGTGACTATTATTTTGCTCAAGAGGGGGGTGACTCCGTGTGCCTCTCGACGGTGCGCGATCAGCCCTGCTATGTTCTGGAATCGTTTCCCGCAAGTAACCATGCTGCCCCCTTCCTCCTTCATATGATCGCACCAGTAGGGTTTTGCGTACTGCTCCACCGTCTGCTCCTCCTCCCCCTCCGTGGTCTCCTCCACCTCCCCGTGCCTCTCGATGGCGTTCAAATACGACGGGTCTGTTTTCAGGAAAAGCTCGTTCTCAATGCTGCCCTGCCGTAGTAGACTGATGTCGTCGCTTCGCTCTCGGAACCACGTGGCAAACTCAGGGTCGACTGCCGCTAGCAGCTCCAGATCCTCTAAATACTGTTTGGCCCAGGGGGTCGAGTCGGCGCATATGTTGTAAGTAGGCGAGAGCCTGGGGACAGTGTCAATCCACGCTGTTCCAAAGACTGCCGAAACAACTGCGTGGTGGTCTTCAGGAAATCAGGCCCTATCTCAAGTAGTTGCGGATGCGCCTGACTCGTAGTTGTGTGGCATTGCGGGGTATCTTCCACGACTTAAATACAAACCTCGTCGTCCTGCATCTCCTTTCGCCCTGCTCCGTCTCCCAGCTCATCTCTCCCTTAGACAGCACCCTCAGAAACTTACCAAGCGTCTGGTCTATGATGTTGATGAACTTGTCTGGGATGACGAATGATGATAAACCACTAAGTGCCGCTTCAACTACAAAGGCCTGGAACATTGCCCGTCTAATACATTTAGCTGTAGTTGACGTCCAGAAACACCCGCACAGTCGCCATGCCTGTCGCGCTGCTTGACATCGGCGGAGGACCTCGCTCAACATCCCCTGCTCGCTAGGGAGATGGGGGCCCAGCACTCTCATCTCTCTCAAAGCCTGCCCATGGAGATCTTTAGAGCGTCTAAGTCTACGTGTAGTTTGATAGTGACCGCGCCCGCGAAGATAGAGCAGGTGATTGGTCTTGCTGGGGTTGAGCGTCCACTTACCTCTGGCCAAGTATTCTTCTAGTCTAGCTGTGCTCTCATTCAATATGTGCGTGGCCTGCTCCGCCGACGCTCCCTCTTCGATGACCGTGCTTTTTGTAATATCGTCCATGAATACACTGATCTGGTTGTCTATGAGGGGCTGGTCGGGGTCGCGGGGGTCGCTAGTAAGAAACCAACGATGCTCTCCGTGTTCTCTCTCTCCCTCTCTCCATCCCTTAACTTCCTTATTGTAGGTGTTAATGAAGTCCCGAGGGGCGGTCGTGAAGCCCATCTGTGATCCAGTAGTAGATCGTACGTCAATATTCCCATCAGCCGTTTGCATGTGCATCGTGGCCTGGCGGACTGTGGCGACGGCGAAGGGGACATCCTCTGGGCTGGCCTGTTCTTCTACCTGAACTTCGAGACGATGTCTGTCTGTGGCCGCAAAAGCGTTCGTGCAGTCGTAATTGCTCACTACTTAACTTTTACCATCTCACTCTGCTCTCCATTTGTTGCACATAATAGTGGTGATGATGCTCTCGCGGCTACGATGTGCAATGCCCCCATGAGCCCATGTAGGTGTCCATGCACCTGTGGCTCGAGTAGGGATCCCCGAGTGCCAAGCCATGGAGAATGCGTCGCAGCAGCGCATAATGCGCTGTCCTCCAATGTTGTGCTTTTCCGTTTGCTTTGTCACTCGAGAAGTTCAGGGACCTGTAGCTGTTGAGGGGCATAGCTTGGCAACGTCGTATATGTACTAAATAATCATGTAATACACGTTCGAAGACATAGGTGATGTCGCTCGCTGCAATAGTACCCAGCCCCGCTCTTTCTTCCCTCCTGAACTGTCCGAGGTCTCCCACCGGCGGCGCCTCGGGCTCGCGCGCAGCACCGTCAGGTAGGCGGGCACTAAGCCCCTCTCCCCAATTCCACCCCATCTTCTCTAACAGCCTCCTGCCCACCCTGTACGTGTACTCCGTGGTAAGCTTCTCCATCTCCTCCTCCTCCTCCTCCGTCCTTTCCGCAGCTCTTATCATCCTTCTCTCGGTCATTTCGCTCAGCTTATTCGGGGATTCGAGATTGACAGTGGGCTGTAGTAAAAGCCAGACAGTTTCTGTTGGAAGGCCCCAGCTGGGGTATGCGCGGCGCTTGGCCGCTCCCTTGCAGTAGCGCAGCATCGCCCGTCTGTCTAATTTGACCAGGTGGTGGAGATCAGCATCAGGGTGCACTAGCTCATAATCTTGTTCGCAATGTTACCGATAGTGACTGAGCTCTGCCTCCCAGTCGATGCGTACCCCTGCCAGACCTCCCTCCTTGGCCTCCTTCCCCAGCTCCTCCTCCCAGGTTTGGGTGTTCCAATTTGTTCTGGGGCTGTAATAGTAACGACGTTTAGGTCCTCTCCCATTGCCCTGGTAGATCACTCTGAGCTTGTGCATGTCCGAATAACGCTGTTCCACATATGCATTCCAGATCTGACCCGCTATATCTGCCCGTTTCTTCTTAAGATGCTGAGTACGAATCCGCTTCATACAGGCCGTGATCTCCTTCAAATCCTCACAGACCTCCTGGAACTCCGCCTCTCCCATTTCCTCCACTAACTTCTCCCTCATCTCCCTCCTCTTGTGCAGCAAATGCATACGATACTCACGCATGTGCTCATACAAATCGTCCACGTACAAGGGCTGCTCTGGAAATGTGCCCTGTAGCGCGTGCCGTACACATAGTCCAAAGATCCCCCAGTATGCGTCTGGAGACTTCTGCTGGAGTGCCTGCTGAAAGGTATCTTCGCCAATCTCAGCAATATTGCTGTCAATCTTCTCAAATAGCTCCGTGCGCTTGTACCCTTTCGTCAAACATTCCATGAGTGCACTCCTATCTGGCCGAGGCTCTCTGTCTCTGACGGGACGATGATGATAGAGGCTGATGTCTAGGTCCAGCCCAACTGGTAGGTGATCTCTGTGGCCTCGTGCCTTGATCGTCTGTAGCCTCTTGCCTGCGTTGCTGAGTGCAGCGCAGGCTCTAAGTTGGGCACGTGCGTTGACTGGGAAAGCTATGTGGTCGATACGGCTCTGTCCTCCTGTGGGTCCAAAGAATGTGTCGTCAACCTTGGTGCTCGTCGATGCTATGAGCAAGTGGTTGCGCTCGCAGAATTCCCTAAACTCCAGACCGTTCTGGTTTTCCAATCTGGGTCGGTGACTGCCCACACTAATACTTTTACAATGCTGGACGATCCCATCTCGATCTCGATAAAGACCAAAGTCAGAGTTGACGTCGCCCCCCACTATAATATTCGTGCGTACTCCCAACTTGTCTATATGTTCGTCTAGCCACCTAGTAATTTTACGAGCAATTTCACCATGTCTTTGGACAGAAACAGGCGCGAAGTAGACCGCGTAAATGGCCGTGTCGATATTCTTCGTTTGTATTCGGATTATTCCTACTCGTCCCTGCAGCTCCGAGGGGGGTCGCATCACCGTGTGGAGAGCTTGCGTGGGCAGGTTGCTCTTGACCAGAAAACTGACCCCGCATGCCGAGCTGGTAAGCCGACCTTTCTTATAGCCTACTTGCACACTCCAGTGATGGCCAAAGTGATGTTGTTGTGCTGGTTGGTCGGCTAAAGCTCGGTTGCCTGTACCTGATAAGATAACGATGTCCCAGTCTTCAAGTACTGTACTGATGTCAGTAATTCTATCATGGTACGAGGCATACATGGGGTTGTACGTGACGACGCGCATGTTGTGCGTGATACTCTCGTCGTACTGCGCGTGCCACACATGCCACCCCTCCCCTCCCCGCGGCCCTATGCCCTGCTGCAGCCCCGCTTCTGCATGCGGTGCTACTCTTCGGGCTCGCCTCGCGCGCCGATGTCCCTCCCTGCGCTGCGAAACGGCGGCTGAGGAGGAGGAGGAGGAGGAGGCGGAGGAGGAGGAGGAGGAGGAGGAGGAGGGGGAGGAGGGGGAGGAGGAGGAGGAGTAAGAAAATGAGGTGAGAGGATAATGACGGGGATGAGGATGCAGGAGGAGTGCAGCGGCCACGACGACAGGATTCAACCATCAAGGCCTTCGCGGGTTTTTAGCTCTTGGAGCCTATTGGAGGCCTTTTGGGCCATCGTGGTGCCTTCTCGGGGTCAGTTTGGATGCCTTTGCGGTTCTCTTAGGGCCTTCTTCGGCGGGCTGTCCTTTGACGATCCTGGGGGGGACCCATGGATTAGTGTTGCCCTTCTTGAGCCCGAAACGTCGTCTCATGGGGCCTTATTGGAACTTGGAATCCACTGCCCCTCTGTTCTGAGGCAGTTGTATAGGAGGGGGTACAGAGGACAGACTGTTTTCACAGCTTGGAGGAATTAGTGAGTTCAGTATGGGTCGGGCTTGAAGTGCCTCGAAGAAAGCGCGCGCACTCGAATCGCAAGTATATGGCTAAATGCGGACCGAGGACAGTTTGCTTCCCGTCGTCGTCCTCGCCCTTGCTCCGTCCCCCTCCTTTCTTCCCCCCCTGGATGCTGTCGAAAGCGTCCGCGGCTCCGGCGGGGGAGCGCCCCGCTTCCACCTCCCCCATTATTCCTCGTTCCTCGTTGCCTCCCTGCTCCACAGTCCGTCGTCCTACCTCGTCTTCCTTCTTTGTTTGAAGAAGGGAAGTGGTGTCCCTGGTGCCGCGTGCCCGCATCAGCGGTATACCGCCTTTTCGATACCTATACGACCACCCTTCGGGTGATAAGGAGGTCCGGGGGGGGGAGGAACCAACGTCTCACTCGATCGGTCTCACTATCGATCTCACCATCGATCTCAGTATCGGTCTCGCTCGATCGATCCCCCTCGATCGATCTTACAATCGATCTCGCTCGATCTATCTCACAATTGATCTGACAATCGATCTCACAATCGGTTTCACAATTGATCTCACAATCGATATCACCGTCGGTCTCCCTATCGATCTCACTATCGGTATCACAACCGCTCTCGCAATCAACGTCATCATCATCATCAACAACAACATCAACATCAACATCAACATCACCAACATCATCATAATCGGGGCACCGTCCTCATCATCAACAATTACATCATCATCATCACGGGCATCGACATCATCGGTCGGGACACCCTCATCATCATCATCATCAGCACCATCATCACGATCAACATCATCATCATCCGCAGCATCGGGACACAGTCATCGTCATCATCATCAGCAGCATCATCATCATCATCGAGACACCATCATGCTCACCATCGTTATCATCAGCATCATTATCATCATCGGGACACAATCATCATCATCTCATCTTCATCATCGACATCATCCTCATCAGCATCATCAACATCACCATCCGAATCATCATCGCCGTCATCATCGGGGCACCATCATCATCATGACCAACATCAGCATCAACAACATCATCATCAACATCATCAGCATCACCATTTCGACGCCATCATCATCAACATCATCATCATCACCATCAGAATAACCATCATCATTGGGACGCCATAATCATCATCAACCTCATCATCCTCAACATCAACATCATCATCGGGAAACAATCATAATCATCATCATCAACATCAACATCATCACATTCATCATCATCGGGACACCATCATCGTCATCATCATGATCATCAACAGAATCATCATGATCATCATCATCATCCCCATTATCGGAAACCATCATCATCATCAGTATAATCATCGTCATCATCATCATCGACATCAGCTTCATCATCATCATCTGGACACCATCATCATCATCATACATCATCATCATCATTATCGTCCCCATCATCATCATCATCATCATCGTCTGCATCACCATCATCATCATCATCAACGTTCTCATCATCATCAGCAACATCATCATCATCAACATAACCATCATCATCATCAGCATCTCATCACCATCATCATCATCATCATCATCATCATCATCATCATCATCATCGCGGGACACCGCGGGACACCGGCGGGGCACCGCGGGACACCGCGGGACACCGCGGGACACCGGCGGGACTCCGCGGGCCACCGGGCGCCCGGAAGGGAGTTATTTGGTCCGGCCGCGCCTCAGCCTCACGGGACTTTCGCGGGACACCGGCGGGACACCGCGCGCCACCGGCCGCCCGGGGGAGAATCAGTTGGTCCGGCCGCGCCTCAGCCACAGGAGACTTTCTCTCGCCCGCCCACGCAGCTTCGCCTCGCCCGCACGGCACGCACGAACACGAAACCGAAATCGATTTCCCGGTAGGGGGGCTTTCCGTTCCACTTCGATCTCACCCCGTCACCTCCGATCCGAGCACAGAGGCGCAACCAAACAGGGGATTGCCAATGCGAGCGTTCGGGACGCACTCCAAACGCGGGCGGCACGGCCGCCGAGCACAGTCGCATTGCTAACATGTAAATGTATAGGTGCCTGCGGCAAGGTCCGCCCCCTTGACTGTACAGCGGTCTGTCCGGCAACGCGTGGAGCTTTGATTGTTCAGAAGTCCATGATACGTGACACTTCTCGTGTTCTCGAATTGCTGCGCGGCCTCTTTGGGGGTCCTTCGAAGTCTTTTTGAGACGTCGTCGGGCCGCTGGGCATTTGCAGTTCCCTCAGGGGCGCCCCTGGCCGGGGAAGTGTGTATTTTAGTTGGGCGTGTCGACCTCGGTTCCGGGTTGGCAAGAGTCGGGGCGCCCTTGAAGTGGCAAGCGTTTACGTTTTAAACATACACATATCCAGGCGTGATATGTGTACGCAGCTGGTGTCTTCAACAGTGTATTTTCGTGTGCGGGTTCACTGTTTACACAGATCGTGGCGTGATCTGTGCACACAGATCTTGTTCCCATCTGTGTATTCGGAGTGTGCTCCTCGCGGGTGCTGGGCGGGAACTTTCACGTTTTTCTTCCGGCTGGTCCAGGGGGCGCGTCGTCCGCTGTCGAAGTGCACAGTTCGTGTCTCCAATTGCATATGTTGCGCGCCGCCCGCTCGAGTGGTCACTGGGTGGGAGTTTCTGCGGGTTTCCCGGCTGGTCCAGGAGGGGGCCATGGTCTGGGAGTGCAAGGGCGGGGGGGGTGAGGATGGTGGGCTGTGGGAGGGAAAGAGTTCGATAGGAGGTGTGGCGAAGTGGCCGGGGATGAATAGGACAGGACGAGAGGGGGAGGAAATGAGCCCAGGAGGAATATCATCATCGGTGTCAGCATCGCGGGGACGAGGGAGGCGAAAGGGGGCAGAAGGAGGGGGATGATTTGCACTAGGGCGTAGACAATGGGAGGGGTGCAAGCGTGTGGACGATGGTGGAACTTATTCAGCGGAAGAGGACGACGAGGAACGACATGAACTGGCATATGGGTGACTCTAACTACGTGGATGAGGGGCATGATTCAGATTCGGGGTATTCCGACGGGGTTGAGGAGGGTGGGCCCACAACGAAGGGATATTGGGGTGATGCGGGGGATGGGGCATGAAGGCGAGGCGGGCGCCAGCGAACGCTTCGCTGAACAGTGTTTTGCGTATCCGTGCAACCCTCCAAACACAGTGACTGGTTGCAGAACTTCATGATTGGGGTAGTCGTGCGCGGCGTGCTTCCAGGCCAAAAGCTCGAGCCCACGACGTTTTTTGGCGTCGCGTTGATGCCGCCCCGCTTTGCCAGACCGCATATGCACAGATAGGCAGAATCAGTGCTTCAACGTTTGTGTCACGCCCACAGTAACAGACCCACGTCGGAATCCACGTTGGAACCATTTGGAACATTTCTTCGGGCTATTCATGAGCAGTCTTGGAACCATCTTGAGGTCCAAGAAGCCTTTCGAGGCGAAACAGCGAGGCGAGAACACGAATGTGTCCCCCTCGGCTTTGGAAAGAGTTGGGCCTCTCGCGGGGTTGCTTCGCGACATCCGTTGCTACTCGGAACCGTCTCCGCACGGTCTTGACGCCTCTTGGGGGCATGATGGAGGCCATCTTGAACAACCTTGGGACTTCGTTAGTCATCATGGAGGCCATTTTGGATTATATTTGGGGGCCTCATGGTGCCTATTCGGCCGTATGCGACACTTCCTACCTGCGGCCCACCCATTCGATACCCAGGGGGGGGGAACCCGTCACCGAATAGAAGAAGGATATTGGAAGGCCGAACGCGTCAAACCACTTTTGAGCAGGGCCGTTGCCGACGTAGGGCCACAAGTGGGATTTGCCTTTTTTTTCAAGGAATTTTGCCCACCGCGTGTAGCTTCTCAGCCGAGCATGTGAATTCCATTGCTAACTATACTGAGGAGGTCACCCGGTCAACACGGGGCTGGATTCTGATAGCGAAGAAAGGCATTAACATAAACGGTCGGACGTTCTCGCAGATTTCTTTGGTCGGCATGGGACTCCCCTCCCCGCATCCGTGGTGTTGTCCCCTGCGCCGCCATGGGTGTGCCCCGCGCGCTGGGGAATGGGTGCGGGGGGGGGGTCCAGCGCGGACCTCCAAACGCTTAGTTTCATGAAGTCTGCTTTGCTCGTCTGGGACCGCGTGGTTGACACAAGCCTTCTCAATCGTTTTCTGAAGCCGTTTTGTAATTTTCTGGAACGGCCGCGGTATCCGACGCATTTCCCATCCAGTCCTCAGCGATCCACGATGGATTCCATTCCGACTGTGTCTGTCTATTATATTTGTCTTGAACGAAACGATGTTGCCGCTCTTCCGCGGGGAAAACATATTGATGCCGATTCCCTTCCCTGATTGGGTCTCCCGGGGTCCCTCGTCGCCATGGCTGGATTCGCTTCGGAATATTGATCAGGACGCAGCCGAGGAGAGGTCCGAGGAGTAGCGGTTCCGGTGTTTTTTGTGCCCCGAGCTCTTCCGTGGGGGCCCGAAATGTTTTCAACATGCTTTTTACACGTTAAAACCATGTTTAACGCATGTTTTAGACATCTGGAAATTATTTGGCAACATGCTTCCTCTCCATTGATCGTCCTCCACAATTCTAGAGTCGCCGGCCCTTGACTGGAGCTCTCACTCGATCCTTGGGCCCTGTTCTTCATCGCGATGTTTGTTCGAGCCGACAGAGGTCTGGGTTCCTAGTCCTCTGGGAGGGGCTCGATGTATACTCCAAGTCGTCTGGTCGGCCAAGGGTCTCGGCGTCTGGGCGCCCCAGCTTCCTAACCTGTGGGATGCTGGAGCGCTCATGCACCGAACTCCTCCGCCGAACTCGTTGGTTCCTCGGCCGACGTGGTGTGTACATCGAATAACTCTGACCCATATCCCCGACGTCATTTGTTTTTTTCTCACAGCGTGGACACCCTGAGGTCTCGGCTCCTTCCCCGGGGCCAGCTTTTATTCCCGAGTCGTTTTCTCGCGACTCGAAGGGGTCACGGGGCTTTGGTAGGATGCAATCATGGGCAGGTTGAATTCATAATCGACGCTGCCATATCCTTGGTCGAGAACGGGCCTAATCTGGCTTAGTCTCGTTGAATCTGGCTTACTAAACCTGGCTCAATCCAGCCAAATTTCTCGAATTTTGTTTAGCCAGATTTGGCATATTGGCCCCTTAATTTGGGGTAACCGCCCTCTGGCGTTCTTACGAGGAGGACCTCCCAGGTTGCTTAATCTGGCTTGACCTCCCAGGAGTTGCTCCCTCATCTCCTCTCGGGGACCCAAGAATATACACCACCACCACCACCACCACCCTCCCCCACCTCCCTCTCGCTGGAAAGAGGAGAGAGGAGGAATGGACGTGGTGGTGGTGCATATTATTTAGGCCCCCATCCTCTCCCCCCCTGCGAGGGCTGGGCCCCTGGGCGCCCCCCGGATTTGTGTGATCGTTAGGCGGGCGACCCGGCGGACGCGCCCGGGCCTCCGTGCGCACCCCCAACTGGCCGCTCGAGGTGCCGTGCCCCGGGGAGGTGCGCTCGGTGGAAGGCGGCGGTGCTCGGAAAAGGTCCGGGTGCCAGGGTGGGCTCGGCGAGAGGCCGCGGAGGGTTCCTCTCGGTACGATCGAAATGGTCTAGGCCTCCTAGGTGGGGTCGGAGTAGATGGGGTCGGAGGTTTGCGCCGCATCGCCGATGCATCGCCGATGCGGCTCGATGTGGAGCCCGATGTTCTCCACGTCGACGTCGACGATGCAGCGCCGACATCGCCAGTGCATTGCCGATGCGTCGCCGATGCATCGCCGATGTATCGTCGATGCGGCGCGATCCTCCGACCCCATCTATTCCGACCCCATCTAGGCGGCCTCTATGGTTACGAAACGAGTGAGTACGAAGACGGACAGCCGTATTCTGCCCATTTTGAACAGGACTCGTTGTTGGCGCGGCCGCGGACGTTTTCTGTTTAAGACAGGAAGCCGCTTGCCTACCAGCGGCCGCTGTCGGTGTTGGACACACTGGCATCGTGCCTATGTTTTCCGAACCCGTTCCGGGAGTCAACATACTCGGGGGGGGTCCCCATGAGATCCTGAGATCGTGGTGTCGAATTTGTTTCGCATCCAGCGATTTCGCCCAGAACTCGGGCCCTGGCAACGTTTGGAGACTAGGCAGGGGGGCTCATGGGGGGGGCGAATTTGCGTTCGAGGTTCCGAGGTTCAGTCGGCGGCGCGCCCAGGGGGGAATACAGAGGGGGCGGGCCTTCCCAGAAGGCTCAGAAGCTCAGGAGGCGTCGGGCCTCGTGAGAAGTTTGTGGAGCCTTCTCCGAAGACGCAGGCGGCTTCTCAGAAGGCTGGAGTGAAGTCGGGACCGTCCCTCTACAGGAGGAATCTTCCAAAATAGGCAAAGCATAGGCCGGGCACTGTTTTTTGAGCATTCTTCGGCCAGTTCTGAGCATTTTTTGATGTGTTTATTTTTCCTCCAAGATCTCCCTGTAGGGGGACACGCCCGACTCAAGGCTGGATGGGGATCCTGAGACGCCCCGCCGCCATCTCAGAGGGCCTGCTCTCCCGCACTTCCCCCCTCGGCGCGCCGCCGATTCGGGGTCCTCGAACGCAGCGGCGCCTTGCCAGGGGCGCTCCGTGGGTGCCCAGATCGAGCGGCCGCTGAAGAGCCGAGTTACGTCGGCGTCACCCCAGCATTCTTACAGTCGGGGCGCTGAAGAAGGAACCCTTTTCGTTGGGGAGGGGCTCGGTGTTCCTTGGTTGTTCCAAAGTTTGCCTCGGGTTTTCCTGGGGTCTTCCATGGGACATCGAGGTTGAACCTATGGGAAAAAGGGGCCTCGTTCCTTATTTAGGGTTCCTTAGGTCAACGCCCCGACTGTATACTATATGTGCGTGCGCGTCGGCCCTCCAGGGGCGACGCGCGCACCGAGAAGTCTTATAGTGTGTGCGTCGTGGCGGGCGCCTTCTGGCCACACCCCTCGGGAAACGATGTACTACAAGATGGGTGTACTGTATGTTCGGGTCAGACGCGCGCCTCCAAGGAGGACATATAGTATTAGTATGTCCCTGTGCGTCCCACCATGACCCGAAGGCCGCGGGGCAACGTTAGCGGGGTGCAGCCTCCAGGGGGAGCGCATCGACCCCCAGTCGCCCATTGATCGCCGATAGGGGCCCGATGGCCCACCCCGCCGAGGAGCGTGCGGTCGTGGGCCCATCGCAGATGCATCGCCGCTTCCCAGTCGATGGCCCCCCCTGAGCCAGACCTCCCCGATCGCTCCCCGCACAAAAGAAAATCGTGCCAGATGGTTCGTCGCAATTGGCATGCAGAGGACGCTCCTGGCTCCCGGATTTGTCGAGCAACGGCTCCAGGTTGAAGGTTCAGGGGCAGGGCCGAGAGTTCCGTGGGGACAAAACAGCCGACGGCGGATGTTTGCGTGGCTCTCTTTTTGTTGCCGTTGTTTCGCCTCGCCCTTTTTTGTTCTGTTTTGTCTGCTCTATTGCTCCAACTGCTGCTCCTGCTGCCAGTCACGCGACCATTATTTCATGCATTCCTGTTTGTGCATTTGCTGGTTGGTTTCCTCTCCCTCCTCTCCACCCGATCGCACCATCTCGTTTCCTCCTGACCCTCATGATTTGTACCTCGCCTCCCCCCGCCCTCCCTTCTTGTCCCTCATCTTGATGCTGCTCCCGATCCTCATCCCGAACATCCCAATCTTCATCCTTTCCTTCCTCTCTCCCTTTCTCCCCCTTCGTCCACACTTCGAGTTCACCCCTCCCCCCCCTTCCCACTTCTCCCTTCCCTACTCCGGGCGATCCGTATTCCTCCTCCTTCCGGGCAGCCTCCCCGTTGCTCTCTCCCTTGCCTAATCACCCCCACGCCTCCTCCTTTCTCCTCCGCTTCCTATTGTCCTTTCTACTCCCCTCCGCCGTCCCCTTTGCTTTCCTCCCGATCCTCCCGATCCTTCCTGCTAAGCTCTTCCCTATCCTCTTCCTGTTGCCTCTTCACACAACTTCATATGATAGTACACCCCTCTCTCCCCAGGTCCTGTTCGACTGGGGTTCGTTTTCTCCTTTATTGTGCTTCATTATACACATAATTGTTTACGTTAGCCAGCGTGGACTCCAGACATTATGTTTCGCGTGGTGCAATCTATCGTATGCAATCTATGTCGTGTTATCGATGCTGTGCACTATTTGCGGAGCCATCTATGTGATACATCATATTTGGTGCAAGCCATTCAAATATGTTGTCGCCAATGTATGTGTGGCAATCTATGTGATGCAATATCAGTGGTGCGCAATATATGTGGTGCGCAATCTAATTGTGCACTCTTTGTGGTGTAATATCGGTTGTGCCATCTATAGGTGCAATCTATTTGGCGTAATCTATGCTGTGCAATCCACTCTGCTGAACTTGAAGTCGTCATCTCCACTGCTCGCGCAAACATCCCACCCACCCACCCGCAACTTGGTTTGCAAAACCTGTTAAGACCGACTACGACGACACCGACGACAACGACTAGGACGACACCGACGACGTCTCCGACGACTTCGACGACGACAACGACGCCGACGACGACGAAGACGACGACGACGACGACGACGCCAACGAACGCGACGACGATGGAGGAGGAAGGACGACGACGGCGACAACGACGACACCGACGACAACGACGAGGGAAGAGGGAGGACGGCGACGACGCGAACGACGACGAAGGAGGAAGGACGGCGACTCCGACGACGACAACGACGAGGGAGGAGGGAAGACGACGACGACAACGGCGACGACGACGGCGACGAAATAGGAGGGACGACGACGAGACGCCGACGACGGATTACGACGACGACGTGGGAGGAGGAAGAAGGACGACCACGGTGACAACGACGACGGAAACGACCACGACGCCACAGAGGACGACGACGACGAACACGAGCAAAGACAGGACGACGTAGGCGACGAAAACGATTTGACGCGGGAGGAGGGAGGACGGCGACGACGACGACGCCGCAAGAGCGCGCGCGCACGCTTTTGTTGAAAATCCGTGTTGCGAAACCTTTGGTTTTCGTACGTTTTTTGGACGCACGATTTTGAAATCCTTCCGAAACCGATGGGTTTTGAAGGTGTTCGGCATACGTCCGCGACGACGCGCGCGTCTGCACTTCGTCCCATTTTTTGCAGAGGATTCTCGCGACGGCACACGCGCAAGGGCGTTCGACAGATTTCGACATGCGCGCGCGACGCCTGTTTGGTAGCATTTTATGAAAATCTTGAAAACCTATGGTTTCTTTGAGATTTCGCAAGAGCTCGCGCGGAAGCTTTTTTAGCAAATCAGCGTTGCGAAACCATGTGTTTTCTGTATGTTTTTGCGGAACCCGATTGCGAAACCCTTCCGGGACCGAAGGCTTGAAGGATTTCGGCATGCGCGCGCGACGACGCGCGCGTATGCTCTTCGTTCGTTTTTTTGCAGGGGATTCGCGAAAAAGTGCTATGCTAGAACAAAAAATGTCACCGCATAGTGTTTTTTTTTTTTTACAAAGGAACCTCAGGGGGGGGAACCCGGTTTGGCTGGGATGATATGCTTTCATATTTACGATGGGCGAGTGTGCAGAATATATATGAAATTATATTATCCCAGGGGGACGCGATAAGTCGGGGGGGGGGAGTCTATTGTCTTTTTAGAAAAGAGAATATATGTTGTGCGTTCTATGTTGTGTTACCGGCGTGGTGCAACCTGTGTTCGCGTAGAGCAATTGATGTGGTGCAGTCCATGTGGTGCCATCTATGTGGTGCAATTCACTTCGACTGTCTTGAAGCTGTCCTCGCCACTGCTCATGAAAACATCCCACCATCCCACCCGCAACTTGGTCGCAAGATGGCACTTGGCAACGACAGCGACGCCGACGATGACACTGACAACGACGACGACGACGCTGACGGCGACGACGACGACTACGACGACACCGACGACGATTCCGAAGACGACGACGACGACAACGACGACGACGACAAGGACAACGACGAAGACGATGACACCGACGCCGCCGACGACGACGATGACGACGCCGACGACAACGCCGACGACGCCGACGACGACGACGACGCCGACGCCGCCGACGACGACGACGACGCCGACGACAACGACGACGAAGACGAAGACGACGACGACGACCACGACCACGAAGACGACGTCGCCAACGAAGACGACGACGAGGGAGGATGGAGGACGACGACGGCGACAACGACGACAACGACGAGGGAGGAGGGAGGGCGGCGACGACGCGAACTACGAAGAAGGAGGGAGGACGGCGACGCCGACGACGACAACGACGAAGGAGGAGGGAAGACGACGACGACGACGGCGACGAAATAGGAGGGACGACGACGAGACGCCGACGACGGACGACGACGACGACGACAACGAGGGAGGAAAAAGGACGACCACGGTGACAACGACGACGGAAACGACGACGACGCCAATGAGGACGACGGCGACGAGGAAAGACAGACGACGACGAATGCGACGACGACGACGAGGGAGGTGGGAAGACGGCGACGACGACGACGCAAGAGCGTGCGCGCACGCTTTTGTTCAAAATTCGTGTTGCGTATCATGTGTTTGTGTATGTTGTTTGGACACTCGGGTTCGACATCCGTCCGAAACCGAAGGTTTTGGGAGGATTCCCGCATACGCGCGCGACGACTCGCGCGCGCGCACTTGTTCCAAGCGTTTGCAGAGGATTCGCGACGGCAAGCGCGCAAGGGCGTTCGAACGATTTCGACATGCGCGCGCGAAGCCCGTTTGGTAGCATTTTCTGAACATTTTGAAAAAAAAAAAGCGATGGTTTTCTCACAAGAGTGCGCGCGCACGCTTTTTTTGATGGAACATCCGGGGATGTCGGCATACGCGCGCGACGACGCGCGCGTGTGCTCTTTGTTTCATGTTTTGTCCAAGGGGTCCTTGCAAAGTTGTGATTTTTGATAAACGGGTGTGCGCGCAAATTTTTGTTCCAGAGGATGGCGGGGGGGGGGAGGCGATGCCAGTTTGGCTGGAGTAATATGAACTCACAGCTAGGATGGGGGATGGGCAGACTCATATGTAAATTGCAAGGCGGAAAGAAGGGGGAATCTTTACCCCCCCCCCCGGCGGGATGGAGGGTGGTAGACCGCATTTTTAAAAAAGAGAGCTGAACTTACTACCCTGCGCCGCGTTTGACCACCTCCACTGCTCGCGCAATCACCCCACCCACCCTCCCTCAACTTGGTTTGCAAAACCCATGCGGTGGCGATTGCGGTGAGTGCTTGACGTTGGCTGCCGCGCCAAACCAAGCGCGCGCGCAGCGGCCAGCTAGTTTGGCACGACCGACGCGGCCGGGGCGGCGCTCACCGCTTGGCGCATCCCAGCTGGCACTTCTGTGCGAGTCGGCGACTTGGGCGGGCGCGGTATCATGGCAACGCCGACAACGGTAGAAACGACGATGATCGTAGCGATGCTGGCGACGATGTTGACAACGACGACGGCGCGGTCAGTGCTGGCGCCGGTGGCGGTCGCGCCGACGACGATGACGGCGTCCTCGCGTCGGCGGTGAAGGTTTCGAGAAAAGTTCGGCAATTCGCGCGCGGCCGACGCGCGAGAGCGGCCCGCATAGCATTATTCGACGGTGGTCGTGACCCCCCCTGCACGCGCGCAAAGGCGCGCGAATGATGTCGGCATGCGGCGCCAGAGGCCCGTTTGGCAAAATTCCAGGAACGTGTTGAGGGACCTTTGTGGCTTTCTTGAGATTTATATATATATATATATATATATATATAATTTCTTTTTGTTATATATATAAACAGGAAAGAACAACTTGAAAATTGATGCTGCGAAATGTTGCGTTTTGGTATGTTCTTTGGGTACTCGGTTTCCGATGGATTCCAGCATGCGCGCGACGACGCGCGCAGAGGGCGCTCGAACGATGTCGGCACGCGCGCGCGAAGCCCGTTCGGTAGCATTCTATGAAGATGCTGAAAATACCGATGGTGTTCTCAAGAGTTCCGCAAAAGCGCGCGTGCGTTTTTTTGTTGTCCCCCCCCCCGAAGACCCGTGCTGCGCAACCTTGTGTCTTCATGCCTCTTGGACACTCGATTTTGAATTCCTCGCGGAGCCGAAGGTTTTTGAAGAATTCCGCAAGCGCGCGCGACAGCGCGCGCGCGTGCACTTCGTCCAACTGTTTGGAAGGGATTCTTGAAAACTGATGATCGTTGCCGAACGACTGCGCGCGCAAAGTATTGTTTGCAGCGGGCGGCGGGGGGGGGCGGGCGTTAGCTCGGCTGGGATGGTGCGAGCTCATAGTTCGAATGGGCGATGCGACAAACTCGAATGTAAATTGCCGCGCGAAAAAGGGGGTCGATCATCCCGGGGCGTGGGGGGGGGGATGGTGTATTATTTTTCAGAGGGGGGCTTCATGTGCTTGCCGAACTTGAAGTTGTCAACTCCACTGCTCGCGCAATCATCCCACCCACCCACCCGCAACTTGGTTTGCAAAACCCATGCGGGACCGAGCACCGATATCGCTCCAGGGTCGTCTTGGAGCCCTCGGGGGCGTTTCAACAGCGCCCCAACAAGGCCGGAAAAGCAAGACGGCCGACGACGACGACGACGACGGCGGCGGCGACGACGACGACGCCGACGTCGACGACGAAGACGACGACGCCGACGCCGACGACGACGACGAAGACGACGACGACGTCGCCAACGAAGACGACGACGAGGGAAGAGGGAGGACGACGAGGGCGACAACGACAACAACGAAGACAACGACGACAACGAGGGAGGAGGGACGACGGCGACGACGCGAACGACGAAGACAACGCCGAGGGATGAGGGATGACGACGACGAGACAAAGACGACGACGACGACGACGACGACGACGGCGACGACATAGGAGGGACGACGACGAGACGCCGACGACGGACGACGACGACGACGACGAGGGAGGAGGGAATACGACGACGAGACGACGACGACAACGACGACGACGACGACGGCGACGAAATAGGAGGGACGACGACGAGACGCCGACGACGGACGACGACGACGACGACGACAACGAGGGAGGAGGAGGAAGGACGACCACGGCGACAACGACGACGGAAACGACCACGACGCCAAAAAGGACGACGACGACGAACACGAGGAAAGACACAGGACGACGTAGGCGACGACGACGACGACGACGCGGGAGGAGGGACGACGGCGACGACGACGACGACGACGCCGCAAGAGCGCGCGCACGCTTTTGTTGAAAATCTGTGTTGCGAAACCTTGTGTTTTTGTAGGTTTTTTGGACACGCGATTTTGAAATCCTTCCGAAGCCGATGGGTTTTGAAGGATTTCGGCGTACGCGCGCGACGACGCGCGCGTCTGCACTTCGGTCCATTGTTGTAGAGGGTTCTCGCGACGGCACACGCGCAAGGGCGTTCCTGTGTTTCTGTATGTGTTTTGAAAACTCGATTGCGAAATCCTTCCGGCACCGAAGATTTTTGAAGGATTTCGGCATGCGCGCGCGACGACGCGCGCGTGTGCATTTCGTCTTGTTTTTTGTAAGGGATTCGTGAAAAAGTGTTATACTAGAACCAAGCATGTCACCGTATAGTGCTTTTTTACTGGGGAACCTCAGGGGGGGCGATACCGGTTCGCAGGGGACATTGTGATTTCATATTTAAGATGGACATGTGGTCAGAATCGTATGTGATTTACATACCCGAAAGGTGGGGCGATAACGCCGGGGGTGGGGGGGGTAGAGTCTGTTTTTTTTTCTAGGAAGGAGATTTGGTTTTAACCAACGGGTTGACACATCCCACGCCCTTGCAAATATCCCACCCGCCCCGCCCGAAACTTGGTTTGCAAAACCCACGCGGGGGCGACTGCTTGTCGTTGACTGGTGCATCTGCGGTCGCGCCAACCCAAGCGCGCGCGCAGCGGCCAGCCAGTTCGGCGCTGCCGACGCGGCCGCGGTGGCGCTGACCGCTGGGCACATCCCAGCGGGCACTTCGCAATTCATTGCGAGCCGGCGACTTGGGCGGGCGCGGTATCACGGCGACGCCGATTGCGGTAGACGCGATGATGATAGTGGCGATGATGTTGACCATGTTCGCACCGATGCTGATCGCCGATCGCGCCGCGACGATGACGGCGTCCTTGCGCCGGTGGTGAAGGTTTTGGGGAGAGTTCGACAGGCGCGCGCGGCCGACTCGCGAGAGTGGCTCGCGTGGCGCTCTACGACGCGCATCGCGACCTCGCACGCGGCGCCAGAGGCCCGTCCGGCGCAATTCCATGGACATTTTGGAGAAACAGTGTTTCTTAAGACTTCGCAAGAACTCGCGCGCAATCTTTTTTGAGTACTGCTGTTGCGAAAGCGTGTGCGTTTGAATGTTATTTTGGACATTCAGTTTTAAAATTGCTGCGAAGGCGAAGGTTCGCGAAGGAGTTCGGCGTTCGCCCCGTTTTTTTGCAATGGATCCTCGCGACGGCACGCGCGCAAGGGCGTTCGACCGATTTCGACATGCGCTCGCGCGAAGCCCGTTCGGCCGCATTTTCAGGAAACGTCGACAAACCCATGTTTTTCGGTCCCCAAGAATTCGCAAGAGCGCGCGCTCTTTTCTGGGACATCCGCGCTGCGAGACTATGTGTTTTGTTTTGTTTGGGTTGTGTTGTTTGGGCGCTCGATTATGGAATTACTGCGACACCGAAGGCCCTTGAATTTCGGCATGCGCGCGCGACGACGCGCGCGCGTGTATCTCGTCATTGTTGTTGCAATGGGTCCTTGAGAATTTGTGTTTTTTTATAAACGAGTGCGCGCGCGTAGTATTTTTGTGCAGAGGAAGGCAGGGGGGGGGGTCGAACCCGGCTGGGCTGGGATGGTGTCCATTCATATTTCGCATGGGAGGTGGCGCAGAATGACACGAAAATGGACACATGAGCCGATGAAGCCGACGGCGGGGGGGGATCTGGAATTTTTGGAAGGAATGGGCTACTCTGCGCCGCGCTTGACCACCTCCACTGCTCGCGCGATCATCCCGCCCGCCCACCCGCAACTTGGCATGCGCAACCCATGCGGCGGCGATGGCGATGAGTGCCTGACGTTAGCTGGTCCATCTGCGCGGCCGCCCCGGCCCAAACGCGCGCGCGCAGCGGCCAGCTAGTTTGGCGCGACCGACGCGGCCGCGGCGGCGTTGACCGCTCAGCGCGTGCTCACGGGCGCGTCAGTGCGAGTCGGCGATCTGGGCGGGCGCGGTATCATGGCAACGCCGATTGCGGTAGACGCGATGATAATAGTGGCGATGCTGGCGACGATGTTCGCGCCGACGAAGGCGCGGCCAGCGCGGGCGCCGATGCTGATCGCGCCGACGACGATGACGGCGCCCTCGCGTCGGTGATGAAGGCTTTGGGAAACGCGCGACATGCGCGAGCGGCCGGCGCGCGAAAGCGGCCCGCATGGCTTTACCAGACACGCATCGCGCCCCCCAGCTCGCGCGCGAGTGATGACGGCATGCGGCGCCAGAGGCCCGCTTGGCAGGATTCCGCGAATAAAAAAAATAATCGCGCGCGCAACCTTTTCTTGAGCACTGATGTTGCGAAACCATGTGTTTTGAATGTGTTTGTTGACATCCGGTTTCGAGTCCGCTACGAAACCGAAGATATCCGATGGATTTCGGCATGCGCGCGCGACGACGCGCGCGCGCACTTCGTCCAAGTTTTTTGCACAGGGCTCTCGCGACGGCTCGCGCACAAAGGCGCGCGACCGATTTCGACATGCGCCCGCGCGAAGCCCGTTTGGCAGTATGTTCTGGAAATGTTGAAGAACCGATTGTTCTTTAATATACATATATATATATATATATATATATATATATATATATCGGCCACGAAGCGCTGTACTGGGTGGGGGGTAGCGCATGCGGTCGGTGGCATTGGGGCCGTCGGTGGAGCTCCCTATGGAGCCACGAAGCGTTGTAGTGGGTGGGTGAAATGCCAAATGTGGCGTGTGAGACGCATGCGGCGGCCCCACTGGGGCTTCAGTGGAGCTCCCTATGGGCCACGAAACGCTGCACTGGGTGGGGGGAGCGCATGCGGGCGGTAGAAGTGGGGCCGTCGGTGGATTTCCCTATGGGGCCACGAAGCGTTGTAACGGGCTTGCGAAAATGTCAAAGTGGGTGCGCGGGACACACGCAGGCAGTCCCACAGGGGGGGTCGGTGGAGTTCCCTATGGGGCCACGAAGCGCTACATTGTATGGGTGAAAATGCCAAATTGGGTGTGTGGGACGCATGTTGGCGGTCCCACTTGGGGGTTTCGGTGGAGTTCCTCATGGGGCCACGAAGCGCTGTAGTGGGTGGGTGAAAATGCCAAATTGAGTTTTCAGGACGCATGCGGACGGTAACATTGGGCCCTTCGGTGGGGCTCCCTATGGGGCCACGAAACGCTGTAGTGGGTGGGGGGGGGGGACGCATGCGGGCGGTCCCACTGGGGGTTTCGGTGGAGTTCCCTATGAGGCCACGAAACGTTGCTGGGTGGAGGGGGCGCGTGCGGACGGTATCACGGGGCCACGAAACGCTGTAGTGGGTGGGGGGGGACGCATGCGGACGGTAGCACTGGGACCTTCGGTAGACAACAGGACAACCCACAAAAAACGCAAGAGCGCGCGCGCACGCTTTGTTTGAAAAGCCGCGTTGCGAATCAATGTTTTTGTAGGTTGAACTGTTTTTTTGACATTCGATTTTGAAATCCCTCCGAAACCTACGTTTGTTGAAAGATTTCGGCATGCGCGCGCGACGGCGCGCGCGTGTGCACTTCGTTATGCGTGTTGCAAGGGATTATTGAAAGCTTATGATGTTTGAGAAACGAGTGCGCACGCATAGTACTGCTTGCAGAGGATGGCGGGGGGGTCCAACCCGGCTGGGCTGGGATGTTACGAAGTCATGTTTACGGTGGGCGATGGGGCAGTATCACATTTATAACGCAACACAAAACATGTACCGATAAAGCCGGGTGGATATAATCTATTCTCTTTGTAGAAAATGAGAACTTATGTTTTGCCATCCAGGCGACGACAAATCGGCGATTGGGCGGCAACGGCTGCAACATAGCCGCCAGGCTGGCAGGCAAACCCGCACGACGGACGGCGACAAAGCGGCGACGGGGCGGCGACGGCGGTAACATAGCCGCCAGACTGGCAGACAGGCCCAGACGCGGGGCGGCGACGGCGGCAACACAGCTCCCATAGCGGCAGACAGGTCCAGACGACGGGTGACGACCGGGCGGCGACGGCGGCAACACGGCCGCCAGGGCGGCAGGCGGGCCCAGACGACGGGCGGCGACGAGGCGGCGATTGGCAGTAACACAGCCGCTAGAGCGGCAGACGGGCCCACTCCTTGGAGCAGAAGTAGAGCCCCGTAGGCGTAAGCAACCTCTGGAAACTAGAGGATTCCAGAGGGTTGTCTTCACTGTGACGGTATTCCATCGGAGCTGTTCCTCTGTTTCACAATTGTGTTCCCGCTACAGTGTTGGCTTCGATTTTGGGGTCGACGCTCTGCTCCCGTCGTTGAAACTGGCGCCCACGCCCCAGCGCGGGCAACAATCCTGTATCCGAGTCCTTCATCGTCGCTGTCGCTCCGCTCCTTTCCCCTCCTCCGCCTTCCGCTGCTCCTGAGGCTCCCCCCGCCTGCTGCTCCCCCTCCTTGCCCTCCTCCTTCCTCATCCTCTTCCTGCTGCTCCGTAGCCATGTTGACTCAAGTTTTGGCCCACGGTCTTCGACGGCACCCTTTTTCCCGATCGTGGCATCAGTTCATTGTGCCATGTCGAAATACAATCTGTCCACACCACAGTACATCGAAACCAACGTTACTGATTCTTTCCGCCTGCAGGAAGCGTCGGCCGCGCTGGTGGGCAAGGGCATAGTCGAAGCGTTCGAGGCGGCGGAGGGCAACGTGGCGCTACGCGCCACGACGAAGGCAGCAATTGGGGCCGTCGTGCTCGAAGTGCCGTTCGACCTGTGCGTGACATCCAGCGATCTCTCAGGCCACCACTTATCCGAGAGGATTCCCGCGGACGACTTGTTCGGGAGGTTGTTGGTCGCGCTCTTAGTGTTGATGAAAGAGAGGCCAGAGGACCCGCGCTCCATTTATTTAATCGCTTCGCTCATTCCGCCGGCCCGTATTGTGTCCTCGCTGGCGTTTGGGGGGCGTTTTTATTACTTTTTTTCTTCTTTTTTTTTTGTTGTTCTTTTTTATTTTTTTTTTTTTTTTTTTTTTTTGTTATGTGTTTTATTTTTTCTTTTTTTATATTATTTTTTTTAGTGTTTTTTGTTTTTTTTTTTTTTTTTTTTTTTTTCTTATTTTTTATTTTTTTTTTTTTGGGGGTCGTTTATCTTTTGGGGGCCTTTGGGGGTCCTCGGTGGGGGTTTCTTGGGGGCCTCTTGGGTTTCTGTTGGAGCCTCTTTGGGGTTCCTTGGAGCTCCTTTGGGAGCATTTGGGAGCATCTTGGGGCTTTGGGCGCCGCTTGGGGTCGAGGGCTCGATTTGTCCGTTCCGGTTCTCACTTTGGGGCCATCTTGGGCCGTGTCGGAGGCCTCTTGGGCGGTCTCACTCTCTTGGGGCACAAAGCTCAAGTTTTCGGTTCGTGGTCCCTCTCTTGGGCCCCTCTTGGGGCCGTCTTGGGGCTCTCTTGGGCCGTCTTGGTGCCTCTTGGGCCGTCTCGGGGCCTTCTTGGGCCGTCTTGGGGCCGTCTTGGGGGCCTCTTGGGCCGTCTTGGGGCGCTCTTGGGGGCCTCTTGGGCCGTCTTGGAGCGTCGGAAAGGCGAAAAGGCGAGGAAGCCAAAAACCTTCAAAAACCTAAGAAAATCACTGATGTTTGTATCTTGGGGCTCCGTTTTGGAGCGTTTTGGGGTCTCTTTCGGGCCTCTTGGCGCCTCTTGGGGCCTCTTGGGGGCCTCTTGGGGCGTCCTGGATGCCTCTTGGAGCGGAAGGCTCCGATTTTCGGTTCGTGGTCTCCATCTTGGGCTCCTCTTGGGGCCCTCTTGGGCCGTCTTGGGCGCCTTTTGGGCTGTCTTGAAGCTCTCTTGGGCGGTCTTGGGGCTCTCTTGGGGGCCTCTTGGGCCGTCTTGGGGTGGTCTTGGGGGCTTCTTGGGGGCCTCTTGGGCCGTCTTGGAGTGTCGGAAACGCTAAAAGGCGAGGAAGCCAAAAACCTTCAGAAACCTAATGGAAATTCATGAGTTTTGCCTATTGGGGCTTCGTTTTGGAGCCTTTTGGGGTCTCTTTCGGGCCTCTTGGCGCCTCTTGGGGCCTCTTAGGGGCCTCTTGGGGCGTCCTGGAGGCCTTTTGACGCGGAGGGCTCGGATTTTCGGTTCGTGGTCTCCATCTTGGGCCCCTCTTGGCGCCCTCTTGGGGCCCTCTTGGGCGCCTTAGGCTGTCTTGGGGCCCTCTTGGGCGGTCTTGGGGCTCTCTTGGGGCCTCTTGGGCCGTCTTGGGGTGGTCTTGGGGGCCTCTTGGGCTGTCTTGGAGCGTCGGAAAGGCGAAAAAGGCGAGGAAGCCAAAAACCTTCAAACACCTAGGGAAAATCATTGATTTTTGCCTCTTGGGATTCTCTTGGGAAGGGTCGGGGCTCTCTTGGGACGTCTTGGAGGCCTCTTGGGCCGTCTTGACGCCGTGTTGGGCGTCTTGGGCCGATCGTTCCGTTCGGTGATTCGGAGCCCTCTTGGACCGTCTTGGGGGCCTCTTTTGGCCCTCTAGGCGCGCTCCGGGGGGCGTGGAAGGCCGCACCCAGGAGGGAAACCATCTCTGAGTAATAGTTCCCGGGCTTCGGTCGGGGTACTTTTCGCCGGGGGACCCCCAGGGGCCGCCCCGCGCGCGCGAACTAGAATTATTGCAAACTAGTTACCGGAGATCTTAGCACGCCTCTGGCCCGTTGGGCCGGCGAATTTCGAGCGCGTGTGTCCGCCTGGACACTTCGACGCCACCATGATGGCTTGCTGGCCCAGCGACGGGGACGTCGCACGGCGGCTTGCTCACAGCGTGGCGTGGCGGCGGGCGCGCAGTCTGCTCGCGGAGGCGGAGCAGGAGAGCGCGGCACTGGCAGCCCACGGGCTCTCCGTGGCGCCCTCGCAGTACCTGCGGGCGAAGCTGATCTGCTGCACGAGGGCGCTGACCACGGGCGGCAAGTGGGGGATGGCCCTCTGCCCGGGCTGGGATATCGCGAACCACTCCAGCAACGTGCCCACTGTGCAGACGAGGGTCCTGGAGGATTCGGTGCGATACGACGCGGTGCAGCCCATCGACCCAGGCGACGAGATCACCCAGTGCTACGACCCGTCCGCGGACTTCCTGGACCTCTTCGAGCGCTACGGCTTCTTCGACGCCCGCAGCGCGGTGTGCACCGCCGAGCTCGTCGTGCCGCGGGCCGCGCTGGTGCGCGAAGGCGACTCCGAGTGGCGGCGGAGGCTGGTCGAGCAGTGCGCCGAGGAGGGCTGCGACGAGGGCCTCCAGGCCTGGTGGCTGCCGGACTGCCGGGCCGAGGGCAGCCCCCTCGTCGCGGCCGTGCGCGCCGGCCTCCTGTCCGAGGGCGAGCTGCCGGCAGAGGCGGCCAGCCTCGGGGACTGGAGCTTCCTGAAGGCGCCCATCCACGCGGAGGCGGCCGCACGCGGGCGGGTGGCCGAGCTGGTCGAGGCGCACCTGCGGGGATACGCCACGTGCCTGGAGGAGGACGAGCGCGCCCTCGGAGCCGCGCTCCTGCGCGGCGAGGGCACAGCAGCCGCCGAGGTGTCCGCCCTCCGGCTGCTCCGCTTCGAGAAGGCGCTGTTGCGCGAGCAGGCCGCGCTGCTGTCGTCTGCCGCCGTGGCCGTGCCCAGGGAAAAACAACAACCAAGTGGTATTCGTCCTGCTCATCTTCTTATTCGGCTATCCTTGCTACCCCTTCTCGTCCTCTTGCTCACCCGCCACCTCCTCCTCCAATGTACACAGCTCCCCTTGTCTGGCCGAGCATGATCCGATGTGGTCCTTCGGAGTGTTCCATGTCCACCATCGACACCCGCCAGCGGATGTATCAAAAAGTCAGTGCAATGAGAAAGGAGGGGTGGGAGGGGTAGGCGATCTTAGGGGCTTCTTAGGCCATCTTAGGGGCTCTTGGCCCATCTGGTGCCTTCGGCGGCCGTCTTGGGGGTCTCTCTGGACCGTCTCGGTTTGCCCTTGTGGCGCTTCAGGGTTGTCTTGGGGCCCCCCTGGGGGGCTTGTGGGCGATCTCGGGGTCCTCTTAGGCCGACTTGGGGTCTTCTGTGGGGGGCTCATGGTTGGGCCGTCTTGGGCGGTCCGAAACCCGATAGGCGAGAACCGCTAAACCACTGCACATCTTTACGACAATCACTGTGTCTCGCCTTCTCAGTGCCTCTTGGGAGCCTCTCCAGGCCTCTTGGGCCATCTCTGGGCCCGTCTGGTGCCTTCGGCGGCCGTCTTGGGGGCCTCTCTGGACCGTCTCGATGCCCTCTTGGATCGCTTTAGTTCCGTCCTTGGTCCCTCTTGGTAGGCTTCTGGGCGATATTGGGTTCTCCTGGGCCGACCTGGGGCCTATTTTGAGGGGTTCAAGGGCTGTCGCGGAGCTATCTGGGCGGTCGGAAACCCAAACAGGCGAGAACCTCAAAATCTTTTGACCACCTAAGCACAACACATGCTTGTTTGCCTCATCGGGCTCTCCTGTAGGGCCTCTTGGAGCCTTCTTGGGCCGTCATCGAGGCATTTTGGCTGTATTGCGGCCGTCTGTGAAGCCTCTTGATTAGTCTTGGGCCGTCTTGGTGTCAACTTGGCTATCTTAGAAGCTGTTTTAGATGCTGTCTTGGCCGTATCGCAGCAGAAACAACGCCAGATATAAATTTAAGAGGAGGCAGTCTGAGAAGGATGCGCGCCACGAGGAGGGGGGTGGTCGGTCCTAGAAACTAAAACGCCTCACCAGATAACAGAAGAGCATTCCAACTCGCACACTCCGTGCAGGCATGGTGGTGGACGTTTTGCCGATTAGGTTTGAAAGGCCTCTTGGGGCCTTCTCGGGGGCATCTTGGGGCCCTCTTGGGGCCATCCTGGGCATCTCGGAGCGCTCTCGGGCAGACTCGGGGCCCTGTTGGACAGTTGGGAGCCTCTTGAGGCTGGCCCATCTTGGGGCCCCTTGGCATCAAGAAAAGTCTAGCGACGAGGCCCAAAAGCGTCTGGAAGCACCCAGAGCTTGGGGCTGTGAGACTTGAAGGGCCTCAGGACTCGAAGGAGATATTTGTCTCAACTCTCCTCGCAACCTTGTGTACTTTCTACCCTCCCCTGGGTAACCCTCACGCTTTACCCAGAGCCATCCTCTATCCCATATCTGCTCTGATTCCGCTCTGCTCCCATCTCCGCGATCCCAAGTGTGATATGGATGGCGCGCGCGGCGCGACGATCTTTAGGCGAAAGAGAGCGCTGCTCAATCTATCTGCGTAGCTCTAAGGCCAAGGGCCCTAGTTCGAAACAAAACGGCAGCGGCACGAGCGGGCGTGAGGGATAGAGCGGGGATGCAGGACGTGCACGGGGCTTTTTTATTTTCGTTGATGTGAGCGGGAACACACTTTTTTCTCTTTTTTTCTCTTATTCCTCCTGATTGACGCTTTTTTTTTTTTTTTCTTTTTTTTTTTTTTTTTTATTTTTTTTCTTTTTTTTTTTTTTTTTTATTTTTTTTTTTTTTTCTTTTTTTTATTTTTCATTTATTTTTTTTTCTTTTTTTCTTCGCGGCGCCGTCGAGCGACGATCATTGATCGCAGCTCACTTCATTAATCAGAGCGCTCTCAAAACAAACACAGGCAAACGGCCCTGTCGGCATGCTATCCGGCTGCCCCGGGGCATTTAACGGGTGCTGCTACACGCACCGGCAAGAAAGACATAAATTCTCAAAACGAACAGCGGCGCGAGTCCGATCGCTATGCGACAAAACTCAAATAGCGCTGTCTTATCAAGATAAAATCTCAATAGTGTGGTCGTCACCACATGAAAGGAAATCTGTGCACACTGAATGAAGCTTCGAACAATGCGGACTAGCGTAGTATGCCACAGGGTGTGGCGCCAAATGTAAAGAAAGACAAGCTGGTAAGACAATTCGGATTTGCGCAATCTGCCACACGATGTGGCTCCAGGTGTAAAGTAAGCAAGCTGACAAAGCGGTGCGGACTGACGTAATCTGCCACAGGATGTGGCGCCAAATATAAAACGAGCTAACAGAGCAATGCGGACTTACATAATCTGCCACAGGATGTGGCGCCAAAAATAAAACGACGGCGTGCTCACGAAATCTTCTTTTGAGCTTTCGCCTTGCCGGGCAGTCCTTGTAGCTGCCTCCATCTGTTCTGTAAATCCCAGCGCAGACTATTGTGCATCCTCGAGAAATCTGGCTCATGGGTCACATAATTCCTGCGTAGCCATGTAGCGTGCTTCCTGCACGTCCTGCAGGTGATGTAGACACTGTGTGCGTTGTGTCCCACGCGTACGTTGTGCTCGGCGGCCACACATGCGTTCATTTCTACTGGCGGAACCGTTGGCGTCGATCCGTTCCAAGAAACCACGCTGGCTGACGAGGAACTGGTAACCGTCATCGGGGATGATGGCGACGAGCTGGCTCCCTGCGCGAAGCTGTCCGGTGATGGGGGCGGTGCGGCTGGCGCTGCCGATCCGCTTGCTGATGTTGAACTCTGGGCTGCGACGGCAATCATCGGCGGCTCCATGTAGACATCTCCGTCGACGTCTTCGGGAATGGTAGTCGGTACATTGTTACGACGTCCGAGGTATCGTCCATCCCATCCTGGATATATTCCGGGCAAGGGGGTGTCCGCGTGCCCGGAGTGATCAGCCTTGGACCCATTGCTGGTGTTGTTGATGGTCCCGATCTGGATGGGATTGGGGTCGCCTGGCCCAGATATCTCCTTTCGCACCACAAACCACAGCGCTGCGAATAATGTAAATCCAATCATGATCCCACTGAGCATCGCAATTAATGTCATGTAGTAGATCCAATGTGACATCGGCACTTGCCATTCCTGTGGGGGATGCTGTGCCTTCACGCGTCCGAGACATGTCATCAGCACTGAGGCAAGCATGGCGGCGTGCGGTTGCCTAGTGCCAAAGTTGTACTTCTTGGCCCCGAAGAAAGCGAGGAGCACTCCGGTCTCCATGATCTTGGTGAGCGCGTCGGCGACCATACTCCACGTTGGTATCCACGAGAGCTTCAGCTGGCTGTTGGGGTGCACCGTCTCCTTGATCATCGATGCCACGATGCGGAACCGCTTGTCCGTGGATTGACCCACGTCAGACTTGATGTGCGTCACCAACCCGTTGCTGTCGCTGTAGATCTCCCCGGATCGTTTGGTGCTGAGGTCATCGATCTGCTTGAGCGTCTTCTTCGGGTTGTAGGCCTCCGTAAGTAGCTGGCCGAACCACGTGCTCGATTCGGCGCCCTCCAGAGTGGCGTAGCCCTCGGCGGCCAGCGTCGACTTCACGGATCGCTTGACCGTGCCCGAATGCCAGGCCACAGGCAAGCACAAATCATATCGTCCAGCCACGACGTCCCGTGGCTTGTGGGTTAGCCCGATCGCCATGCCCCACTGGCTCTTCACCCCGTCCACATTGGCGAAGGCCGCGTCGCTGAAACAGACGATGGTGCAAGTGCGCAGGTCGATGATGTTGCGCTTGATGACTATGGCGAAATCGGCGGGCCCGTGCACGTAAGCGACGGTCTTGTTCAGCGTCTTGGCGTCGGCCACGGTGGCGGTGTTGGTGCGGCGAGCCGCAAGGCTCACCGGGCAGGCGATGTCCACTCGCGCCTGTACTGCGAGCCAAAGCAGTTGGCCGAGTGTGTGGCGATATCCTGAGACCTCCGAGGTGGTAAGACGATCCTCTGGTGATCGTCCACGTTGGGCGTTGAGTTCGATGAAATCCACTTGGGCGGCGGCCGTCGCCTGGGTAATGCGGAACTCCTCGTTGGTCTTGTTGATTGTCCGGCCGCAGTATTTGATGATACCCTCTACCTTCTTGAGGTGCAGCCTTTTCTGCAAGGAGCTAATGACTCGCTTCCACTCGCTGGAGCTTCCGCGCTGGGCGATGAGGAAATCATCCACATGGGAGCGAATCAAAGCAGCGAGCCCTTTGTCGTCGTAGAAGTAGTAAAGGCCCTTCTCGAGCTTGCTCTCGATGAGGCCGTGCTCTTGGAACACCTTTTGGGCGTAGAGGTACCACTGGCGTCCGGCATCCCGGGTGCCATAGATGGCGCCAGTCGCCATCGCGATCTCGCCGGGCGATGTACGTGGCGGCGGGTTCTTGGCTGGCATGCGCAGCAATAGCAGCCTCTCGATGTTGCCCGACTGCAGGTAAGCCGTCATCGCGTCGTACGACGTGAGGTCCCAGCCAAGCTGGGTGGCGGCAGCAAGCGTGAGGTTAAGCGCGTCCCTTGACCCCGGCGCGTCCGTACGGATCTGGGACTTGTCCTCTTGACAGCCCTGGACGACAAGGCGGGCCTTCATGAGGTTGGCGGCCTTCTGCGTGAGCACCCAGCGGGTACCAACTGGTCGTATTCCAGGGCGTCGCTGGAAGATCTCCTTCAACTCCTTGGGCGGTAGCTTCTTGTAGGCCCCGAACTCGGTCCACTTGGACCACTCAACCTCCATGGCCATGTCCATGAGCTTCTTGTCCTTGGCGGAG
>CAUYUJ010011091.1:0-5000 GCA_963575745.1 Prorocentrum cordatum
TCGGACCCGCCTTGGAGCGGTCTTGGGACCCCTTGGAGCATGTTGGAAGCCATCTTGAGCGATCTTGCGCTATCTTGAGCCATCTTGGAGGCCATCCTGGGCTATCTGGGGCCCTCTTGGAGTCATCCTTATCTATCTTGGGCCCTCTGACCGGTCGCCGCCCTCCCCGTCCAGACCCAGGGGGAGGGGGAGGTCAAGTTGCAAGCGAGAACGCCGCAAGCTGTCTCGCTCACTCCCAGCCGCCATTCCGCTACATAGCATCTGGGTCTCAGCATGGGCAGGGGCCGCCATCGATAACTCTCGGGAACCAATGCAGACGCCAGTCAGTTGCGCGAAGCCCGCGAGGTGCGCCGCACCTGCCAGGTGCGCCACGCGCGCCTGGTGCCCCGCACTGGGCCATATGTCGACCCACCCACCATCCTTGTCAGAAGCCAAGGCAAAGTGGCTCCAGGCTTGCGAACATTGTGTGTTGTGCGTGGGCGTGCACCCGCAAGCACTTTGCACACGTGTTTTGAAGGTATGGTGGGCCTGCGCTGCACCCTGGCAGAGTGAGCTTTGCATTTTATGTTGAAATGGATGGTGGGCCTGCAAGCAGCAGGCAATATTCTGTCCCCCCGCCGTCCCTGTCAAAAACCGCTGCGAAGTGATCGCTGCGCGTCCGCGCATGGTCAAGATTTTGGTGCAAAGTGTATTGTTCCTGTTAGCAATGCGCAGAGCAGGCAACTGCTCTCCCACCCGCCGTCCCAGTCAAGAACCAATGCGAAGTCTTTGCGGGGCGTCCGCGCATGATCTAGATTTTAGTGCAAGGTGCATGTTGTATTTTTTTTGAAAGGGATGGTGGGGGGTGCTGGCATTGCACACAGCGGACAATATTCTGCCCCCCGCCGTCCCTGTTAAACACCAATGCAAAGTGATCGTGGGGCGTCCGGTCGTGATCCACATTTTGCTGGAGAGTACATGTCGTATGGTGTTTTGCAATGAGCGGTGTGGGGGTGGGGGCGGTTGCATGATTTGCCCGTGTCTGTCGCCAGCCAGGTGGGGAATGGGGTGTACATTATCGGGGAGCAGCGGTAAGCCAAACCCCTTATGGGGAAGAACGGGGTTGGAAGAGGAGCCGTCCTAAGCCACCTACGCCCCGAATGGTTGGTGGGATTGGGAACATCTCCCTGGAGTTAGGCGCCCTCCTGCCGATGGGAGGTTTCAGAAGTCCTACTCCTCCTCCATCCTCCTCTTCCTCCTCCTCCTCCTTCTCCCCTCTCTTCCTCCTCCCCTCCTTCCTCCTCCTCCCCCTTTCCCTTCTCGTCTACTAGGTTACCTCCAGCTCGCGTTGCCGACCGCCCTCGCGCCCGAGGCGATCACGTCAACGGACCCTGAGGTTCTGAAGAAGAAGCTGAACGCGGAGATGGCCAACGGCCGCCTGGCGATGATGGCCATCATGGGTATGCTCTACCAGGAGCGGGGGAGGGGTACTGGCACGGGCAGACAAGGTCTTGCAAGCGGTGACATCCCCCCGCCTTTGACTGGTAGTATATGCCGATTTTGCAGAGGCCCATCGTGTCCCCTACAGCACCCAGCGGTTACCATCATATCTAGGTCATATGAGATCGCATAACCTCATGGCTCCCGCCAGTATCACTTGATTTCTCTGAGGTCAGATTGATTCAGATCGAGTGTTACTCCTTTAGGCAATAATCCGCAAGAGCCCTACGCTCATCACAAGCAATCGAGGGTGCAACATTGGTTTGCAACGTTCGCTCTGTCTATTCCCTTAACAATTGGGTTCAAACTGAACCAATTCGGGCTTAAACCGCCATCAAGTTTAGCTCCCCCATTCGCACCTATCGAGAGTAGCTGCTCGGAGGGGAATGAGTCTCGACGGGAAGCGGGGGGCTGAGCTTAGGAGTTTTCTCGCAGTCGTGGGCACATGGCGGCAGGAACCAAGGCGGAGCTCGTCGCGCGACTCCGAGCGCCTGCGAGTTGTTCTCGAGCAGGAGGCATGCAACTACAGCCTCAAACGGCATGCATCAAGAAGCCAGTCGGCGACTTCTTCGACTTTGGCAAACCAGCCGTAAGCTCGGAAACGCATGAAGCCTATCCGACTACCTGCGGCAAGGCTCGCCACTTTGACAGCGTAGCGCTCAGTGTGGCGATTCTTCGAGCACGCCTAGAAGGCTGTAACACGTGACATGTCTTATCTCACGGGGGCTAACTGGACTGTCTTGGGGCTATCTTGCTCTTCTGTGGGGTTCTCTTGGGGTTGTCTTGGGGCTCTCCTGGGCCGTCTCGGGGCCCTCTCGGCTGTCTGTGGAGTCTCTTGGGGCTTGTGTGGCTGTCTTGGGAGCCTCTTGGGGCCCTCTTGGGTCATTTTGGGCCCTCTAGGGCTGTCCTGGGCCCCTCTTGGGCCGTCTTGGGCACTTCTTTAGGGCTGACTTGGGTCGGGTATTTTTTGGGATGTGTGGGTGGGCCTTCGTTTGACTCTTTTGGCGTCCTTTCGCGTCTACGAGGTATTCTTGGAACAATCGTGAGCCAACATGTCTTGGAAATGGAGCACATGACATGACACAAAAGGGCTTCCGCAGGTTGTTGAGCGAGGCCGGACTGCCTGCAGGGCCTCCTGGCCTTCTCTTTGGTGTCTTGGCAGCGCCTTGGTGACCTCCTGGCGCCCCCTGAAGCCTCTTCCGGGCTTGCCGGGTGCCGCCCGTGCCCTGCCGGAGACTCGGTCGGTGAGTCGCTCGCCCGCTGGCCCTCGTGCTTGCCCGAGGCGGAGCATCCAACTCTGGCCCGCTCGGAACAGCGTGGGCTCCGCTCCTCGCGCACGGGTCTCCGTAGCAGGACTCTGAGAGCAGTCCACAGGTGGGGGGCCTCGGGTACGGTCACACCTGGCAAAAGGTCCTCCTCCTTCCTCCACTCTCCCTCCCCCTCCCTGCTCCTCCTTCCCCCCTCCTGGCTCCTCCCTCTTCCTCTCCTGCTCCATCCTCCTTCATCCTCGCCGATCCTCCGTCCTGCCAGTCCGCCTGGAGAGGACGGCCTCACTGGCTCCGCCTGGGGCGACTGGGCGTTGTACACCGACTCCCCGCTGCGCTGAGCCCTGCTGGGGCTCTGGCAGCTCTCCGAGGCCTTGGCTTTTGGGGGGACGGGGCGGGAGAGGCTTGGGGGCTGCGGGAGGGGGAGTGCGGAGAGAAGGAGGAGGGTGAAGAGGGTGGGGCTCTGGGGAGCTGTCTGGACCCCTGTTGTATTGGGAAGGGGAAACCAAGGGGGATGAGAATGATGATGATGAGGAGGGGTATGCTGACGATGAGGATAAGGAGGATGAGGAGGAGGAGGAGGAGGAGGAGGAGGAGGAGGAGGAGGAGGAGGAGGAGGAGGAGGAGGATAAGGATATGATGGATGGTGAGCATGATGATGATACTGATGATGATGCTGTTGTTGTTGATGATGATGCTGATGACGACGATGATGATGATGATGCTGATGCTGATGCTGATGCTGATGCTGATGATGATGCTGATGCTGATGCTGATGCTGATGCTGATGCTGATGATGATGATGATGATGATGATGATGATGATGATGATGATGATGATACAGTTGATGTTGACGTTGCTGTTGTTGATGATGCTGATGCTGATGCTGATGCTGATGCTGATGCTGATGATGATGATGATGATGCTGATGCTGATGCTGATGCGGATGCTGATGCTGATGATGATGATGATGATGATGATGATGATGATGATGATGATGATGATGATGATGATGATGATTCTGGTGCTGCTGCTGCTGCTGCTGATGATGATGATGATGATTATGATGCCGATGCTGATGCTGATGATGCTGATGATGCTGCTGCTGATGATGATGAGATGGAGGAGGAGGAGGAGGAGGAGGAGGAGGAGGAGGAGGAGGAGGAGGAGAGGGCTGATGATGATGAGGAAGATGAGGATGAGGATGATAATGAGTATGATGAGGATGCTGATGATGATAAGGGTGATGGCGATGGTGATGGTGATGGTGATGGTGATGATGATGATGTTGATGATGATGATGATGATGATGATGATGATGATGATGATGATGATGATGATGGTGATGGTGATGGTGATGGTGACGATGGTGACGACGATGAGGACGCGAGACAGGAATTTGAGGTGTGTTTGAGGGATTCAAGGAAGGGTTGGAGGATTCTACGGGGCTCATGGGAGGGGACGGGAGGGCGTACGGAGGGATGGGAGGGCAGGGAGAGGGGAGAGGGAAGGGGCACTTGGGAAGCGATGGGGGAGTTATGCAGGGAGCTGGGAAGGGAGCCAGAGACGGGAGATGCGAGGCCAGGTGCAGGGATGGATATAGCAAGCAAACGAGTGAGGTGAGGGAGAGCACCAGAAAGACGGCTTGAGCAGTCCCTATCTATTTTTCCTCTTTCTCTGTGCTCTTCTTCTTCTGCTTCCCTCTTCCCCATCACTCTCTCTCTCTCTCTCTCTTTATTTCCCCGATCAGTGCTTGCACTGAAGGGGTCCTAGCGGAAGTTGAAGGATTTGGCGAAAGTTCCCCGCCGATTTTGGTGGCAGGCTGGGTTCCCAGGTTCCCGGGTTCCAGGTTCCGGGTTCCCGGGTCCCTGTTCCGGGTTCCGGGCCGATTTCGGAGGGCGGCGAGATTCTTGGGGTCCCGGGTTTTTGGTCGATTTTACTATCGATCGGTCTCACCATCGATCTCATTACCTACTTCTCGATCGATCTCACCATCGATCTCACAGTCGATCTCACTATCAATCTCACAAGCGATCTCACTAGAGATCGCATGAGCGATCTCGCGATCGATCTCACTATCGATCTCATTGAATCGATTTCTCTCTCGGTCTCACGATCGACCGTGCAATCGTCCTCACTATCGATTCCTCTATCGATCTCATGATCGATCTCACAATCGATCTCAATATCCATATTATCATTTTTCAAATCATCCAAAGATTTGGTTTTTTGCAGGTGTAATTTTCTTTCTCTCTC
>CAUYUJ010011091.1:7500-24782 GCA_963575745.1 Prorocentrum cordatum
GGTTGATGCGTACGAATGTATGCATGTACACGCATACAGACATACGTCCCTACGTGCATGCTTACATACATACATTATCACGCACGTGCATACATAATGTACACACATACATACATACACACATACACACATACATGCATACGTACATGCATCCATACATACACACATTCACACATACTTACACGCATGCAATACATACATGCACGCACACACACATATACACATACATGCGTACACGAGTGCGTACACACATACATACCCACACACATACACATACATACACACATGCATGTGTACATACATACACACAAACACATACCCACATACATTTACATACACACATGCATACATTCACACATGCATACTTACATACGCACATACATGCATACACACATAAACGCATCCATACGCATACATACATACATACACACGTACAAGCACACACAGACACATACACACATATATACAGACATGCAAACATGAATACATCCACACACATGCATCCATGCACACGTACATGCATACGCACATACATACATGCATGCATACATACATACATGCATACGCATGCACGCACGCACGCTCGTACATACATACACACAGACACACATACTTACATACATACATACATGCAGACATACACACATACATACACACATGCATACGCGCTCACATGTCTGCATACATACGAACAACCATACGTGCATTAGCAAGACGCGCATACGTACACACATACATACATACATACATACATACATGCATACGTATACATATACGTAACATCGTGCACATTTGCATACATCCATAGATACTCAGGAACATTCACACATACATGCGTACATACATACATTCATACATACGTGCGTACATGCATCCCTACACACATACATACAAACATACACGCATCCATCCATTGAGTTTACCCATATTTACGTACGTGTGTACGTGTGTACATACATTCACACATACATACACGCATACATACATATGTACACATTCACATCCACATCTTCATCCACATCCACATACACCACTTACCTATCTACCTACCTACATACATACACACATATATACTTTCATGCATTCATGAATTCATACATTCATGCATTCATGCATTCATGCATTCATACATTCAGTCAATCATTCATACATACATACACACATACATGTAGACTTTCTGACCGTCGCCATCCTAATGTGTTCCTCGGTTCGGTATATGGTCGGGTTTCGACGGATATGTCGCGCGGTCGCTTGTGAATTTTGAGGTCGGATCTACTGGGGCCTGCCAGGAGGCCTCTTGGGGCCTCTTTGTGGGCCTCTTGGGGGCCTCCTGTCTTGGGGCCTCTTGGGGGCCTGCTAGTGGTCTCGGGGGCCCCTTTGGGGCTGAGGGCTCGAAGTCTCGATTCTCCGAGGGCCCTCTGAGGGCCCTTCTGGGTCGTCTTGCGTGTCTTTGGGGCCGCCTTGCCGCTCTCTGGGAGCGTGTCGGGGCCGTCTTGGGGCCCTCTTGGGGGCCTCCTGGGCTGTCTGGGAGGCCCCTTTGGGGCCGTTTTTGACGTCGTGAAGGCCGAAAAGTAGCATATTCTAAACATGCTTGTTTTCCTAAGGTGATGGGGCGAATTTTGGCTCCCGGAGCTCTCTTGGGAGGGCACTTGAAGGCCTCTTGGGGCGTCTTGGAGGCCTCTTGAGCCATCTGCTCGGGGCCCTCGTCGATCGTCTGAAAGGTCTCTTGGAGCCCTCTTGACTCGTCTTGGGGCCCTCTTTGGGCACTCTGGGGCAGTCTTGGGGCCCTCCAGGGGCGCTCTGGACGCAGCCCGGCCAGCGCACCCGAGATCAAGGCAATTTTTTCCATGTGTGCAGGTACCCAGTGTACAAGTGCAGCTATATATATATATATATATATATATATATATATATATACATATATATATATTAGATATACACAATATATACATATATACATATACATATCATATATATATATATGTATATAATGTCATACATATATATAATATATATATATGTACACAAGTAAAGATGTCGGCCTCCCTCTTGCGCTCTCTTTCTATATGTCTCTATCTCTCTTTCTCCCTCTCTCTCTCTCTCCTTCCCGCTCTCTTTCTCTCCCCCATAGTTTCGTTTTCTTTGCCTATCGATCCCAACCTGTGTATATTGACTCAACTTTCAACTCTCGCATTCTCTCTCTCTCTCTCCCCTGTCTCTGCCTTTCTAGCTCTCTCTCTCTCTCTCTCCCCCTCTCGGTCTCAGCTCCGGTTCCCCTCGGCCTTTCTGGATGTGTGGTTGTCTTGTCCACCTGCCTGTCCGTCGCACCCGTGCATTGCGAAAGCACGCTCCCAGGGTGCACCCTGAGCCACTGCCTCCGGCCGAGGCTCGCGACGGCCTGGCCGGGCGCGGCAGCCGGGGCGCCGCGCCCTTTTTTTGATCGGTTGCGGTGGGCTCCGCTCGCTCCCGGAGGCCGCGCGTGCGGCGCGGGGCGAAGAAGCCGATCCTGCCCTTGCGCCTGTCCTCGCCCTCGCCTCCTCCCCTCCCGCCTCTGGCTCGAGGAGTCGGGGGCGGCCAAGAGGGGGGGTGGCGACCCACTAGGGGGGGGGGGGGGAGCGCTCTCGAGGAGAGGGGGAGGGGGCAGAAGGACAAGGACGCGAGGGAGAGGGGGGCGGCCGTGGGGAGCGGGAGGGTGTGGGGGAGAGGGAGGCGTGGGAGGGGAGCGAGGCGGGAGCCGCGGGTGGGAGCGAGGAGGAGCGGCACCTGGGACGGTGACGAGGTGCAGCGAGAAGCGGCAGGGGCCTGCGGACCGCCTGCGACGACGACGACGACGACGACGACGACGACGACGACGACGACGACGACGACGACGACGACGACGACGACGACGACGACGACGACGACGACAGGGACGGGCACGAGGGCGACGTCTGGGACGAGGGCGACGACGACGGGGACGAGGGCGACGACGGGGACGAGGGCGGCAGCGCGGCGGCCCGCTGGCGAAGCGGATTTTTGGCGACGCAGGTCTCGGGCGAAGCGGGTCGGGGCGAAGCGGCTGGGAGCGAGGCGGGACTCTGGCGGCGCGGACACACGCCGGCTTCCTCGCCGGAGGGCGCCGCGCGGCGGAGATTGCTACTTTGTGCTCCCGGCCGCTGTGCCCGCGGACTCTTCTTCTTGTCGGGGCGGCTCGCCCGGCGTCGGCCGGCATGGCCGCCGCGGTGCTGGGCGTGACCGCCCAGTGTCGGGACTGCCTGCCTGGCGCAGTTCCCCAGGCACGGTCGGACCGAGGGCGAGGGTCGAGGTCGGTGCGGGGAGGGTGCCCTGGTGTTCTTCCTGTTCGTTCGGATGCTCTTGCGCATCCCGGTGGGGTAGGGTACCCACGAGTGATGTCTCGTGGTCTGGGGCTGGGGTGCTCTGGCCGGCGGAGGGTCTCATGCTCTTCAGGGTCTCCTGTCCCAGGTCCGACCGTGCCCGTCTTCCCGCGGCGCCCTGCGATGGCACCCCGAGGAGGCGCCTTTGGTCGCCGACGAGCGGCCCATGGCGAGAGCGACCTTTCTGGTGCGGGCCCCCGGGGTCTCCCCCGGCAGTGGCCGGCGCGCGTGGACCTGGCCCCCCCCCCCGCGGGCGGCCCTCTCAAGCCCCGCGCCGGAGGCCACTCCTGGGTCACTCTCGCGTGCAGGCGAGCTGGGGCCGATGTCTTCTCGCTCACAGCAAGGCCGCTCCACGGACGCCCTTCTGCCTGTCCGCGTGGGGGTCACTGCCCTGCCGCCCGAAGCTTTGGCGTCCGTGGCGGTCTTGACGCCCGCGCGCCGCCTCTGGCGTCCACCCTGTCGGCCCCCGAGGTTGGCCCGGTCACTCGCTGCCGCGCGTGCCTGCTCCCTGTCTGGTTCGGGGGTGGACAGACCTCCTACCCTGACACGTCGATTAAGGAATTGGCCGTTTTCGGTTCGCGAGAGGGCGTCGCGGCCGTCATTTTTGCGGGTCCAGGTGCGTCGGTTTCAGTCCCAGGCCGTTTTCACCAAGGGGAGGTTTACTAAAGGGAGGTTTGTCCACCGCCGACTGGTCGGTTCGCTCTGACCGCGTCGTCGCGATCCTGTCGTGCCGCCTGCGGGTCTGACCGCCGTCCTTCGGCACCAGCGAAGCATACTTTACTCCACGTGCGTCGGTCACGCGAGGGCGACGCGCACGTCTGGAAGTCCTTGAGTACTAGCTGCGTGGGCGCTTTCTGGCCATACCGGTCGGGATCCGATGCTCTACGAGATGATTGTACTACGGTGGGGGCGTTCGTTTAGGAATGTGCCCAGGAGGCTTCAGACCCGGGGGGATTCCTTTTCGGATGAGGGCGGCGGTCGCAACCATGGCCAATCCACGATTGGAGCTCCTCCAGCTTCCGGACCCTGGATCCGTGATCCAGCGGTCCCTCATCCAATGCCCTCGCCGTGTATGGCTCGGCCGCACGCACGCCTCCGAGAAGGACCTCGCGTGCTCGCACGTCCTCCCGCGCCGCAGCCCTGAGGCGCCCGGCGCCGCGCGCCGGGCGCCTCGTGCGCGGTCCCCGGCTCTGCCCCGCCCCTGCTCCCGGGGCGGCGCTCGCCCTCGCGCTTCTCGCGCCCCCTGTGCCCTCGCCGCGCGGGTGATGGGCGGCGCGCGCGGGGGCGTGGGGGGAGGGGGGAGGGTTTCTAAGAACCAGCTTCCCTCCCCCCTACCCCCCTTCTCCTCTTCTGCCCTCGGGGGGTGGGGGGAGGGGGGAGGGCTTCTGGGCGACTTTCAGCCTGCCTCCAAGAAGCCTGGCCCCCTCCCTCCACACCCTCCCTGTGCCCTCGCCGCTCGCCGCCGGGGCGGTTGGCGGCGCGCGCCAGGGGGTATGGGGGAGGGGGGAGGGCCTCTGAGAAGCAGCCTCCCTCCAAGAAGACTTGCCCCCCTCCATCCCCTCGTGCCCTCGCAGCTCGCTTGCCTCGCCCCCTCCCCTCCCCCCGCGTCCAGCCGAGCGCAGGGGCATGCAGGATGTACCCCGAGAGGTGGTCCAGGTCTTGCCGCGGTGGGATTTTGCCAGGCCCGTCCTCTGCTGCCCCTGGCTGTTGCTGGCGACGGCCGGGGAACGCGCTGGGGCCTCCTCGCCGGGCGGGGCCTGGAGGGGAGGAGGAAGAGGAGCAGGAGGAGGAGGAGGAGGAGGAGGAGGAGGAGGAGGAGGAGGAGGAGGAGGAGGAGGAGGAGGAGGAGGAGGAGGAGGAGAGGAGGAGGAGGAGGAGGAGGAGGAGGAGGAGGAGGAGGAGGAGGAGGAGAGGAGGAGGAGGAGGAGAAGGAGAGGAGGAGGAGGAGGAGGGAGGAAGGAGGAGGAGTTGTAAATCGCGGAAGATTCCGCTCGTCTCGGATTCCATGTTTGGCTGCTCGTTCCGTGGACCTTCCTGGGGGCCGCCCAGGGGATCTGGTCGACCCTGGTTCGGCTCAAGTTAGGCTCGGCTTCGAAGTTCGACTCCGGTCGGCGGACGTTCGACGCAGCATCGACGCAGCATCGGTGGAGCGAGTGGGTCCAGGAAGGTCTCCAGAACGACGATCTAAGAATGTATATCGGCCAGCGACCAATCGCGCCCAACAGCGCCATGTGAGGGAGATGTGCTATGTCCGCTTTGCGCGTGATTGGGCTCGCTGGTGGGCGCCATGGGGACGACCAGGCTTCCGTGGGTTGCTTTCTGACCTCGTCCGTACACTGGTGGCGCTGTGGATGGCTGTGTGTGCCGCCCTCTGCCGGCTGGCTCCAGTCAGCAGCGGCCAGGCAGTCGCGCTGCGTGGCGTCAGCCGCCCCAGTGCCTCCTCCTCCTCCTCCTCCTCGTCCTCGTCCTCGTCCTCCCTCCTCCTGCTCCTCCTTCTCCTCCTCCTCGTCCTCGTCCCTCGTCCTCGTCCCTCGTCCCAGTGCGTAGCCCCACTTTGTGCCCACTGCTGCTCAGCTCGACCTCGTCGCGGCTTCCGGGGTCGCGCGGCCCGGCCGAGCACCGAGCGCCTCGGCTGCCGCGGCGCCTCCTTCCCTCCCCCGCCTTCGCTGCCTCCCCTCCCTCCCTCCTCTACGACGGGAGCCGCCCAATTTTGCTGGGGCGGTGGGAGGAGGGGATCCAGACAGTTCAGACTAACCCCACAGGCGGGTAAATTGGTTTGAATTGTAGGACAGTGGTCCGCTCTCATAGCATTCCCATAGCACTCCCCTCCCTCCCTCCCTTCCTGAGGTTCGAGCCGAGCTAAGGTCCTCGTACTTCGTTGTTGGTTTGGACTCGAGTGGCGAGGTCAGAGGAGCAGGAGGACCTGGAACGTGTCTTGAGCCGACTGTATCATGACATCACTCGTCCGAGAAGGGGTTCGTTCAGTAATTCCCTCCCCTCCCCTCCCTGCTCGCTGCCTCCATCCCCCCTCCCCTCCCCTCCCCTCGCCGCCCCTTTCCTCCCTCCCTTCCCCGCTCCCCTCTCTCTCTCTCTCTCTCCCCCTGCCCTGGTACTTCTGCTCCTTCCGCTCCTTCTGCTCCTGCAGCTGCAGTTCCTCATTGTCCTCCTTGCTCCGGTTCACCCTCCGGCTCATCCGCCACCTTCTCTTCTAATGTACACAGTTTCCACTTGCAGATCGTGCGTATCACGACGGGGGTCCTGTGCGGGGGTTCCAGGTCTGCTGTGACTCGGCGGGCCCTCATCGGCGATCGCGGCAGCGATGAGAGAGAAACACCTTTATCGGTCGAGCTCTCGCAACTCACAGCCGAAAATGCCTCAGGCCGGCTGTCAGCCACGGAGAGACAGGGGAGATATACATGCAGACAGAAAGGGATATGAAGTAGACAGGGGACGAGTCTGATCTGGGGGGCTCGTTTTTTCCCCGCGGATCTTAAATCTTAGCAGACTCGAGCCCGTCACCTGAGCAAAACCTGAAAACACGCGCAGTTTCTTCAGAAGCCCGTTCAGCGTCTTTCAGAAGTCACAACAGTATCTTCAGAAGCAAGTGCGCTTCTCCAGGAGCAACAATAGTATCTCCAGAAACAAGTGTGCGGGAGCTACCCGCCAATATAGATCTATACGTAGGCCTATGCTCAAAGTTAGTACCTCCACATTCTCTCGCAGCTAAAGCTGTCATGCGGATGTCCGATCTCCGAGGGTGGGGAAAAAGGGCAGGCAGGTGTGTGAACGATACGTCGTGCTCGAGGGTGCCAAACGTGTCACTGCCTCGGCGCGCCGACGTGCAGGGGGAGGTAGGAACAAGGGAATAGAGAGAGGTCCTGATTCGGTCTCCAGAGCTCCTGGCGTGAACTGTCCGTCCTTGGCCAGCTCCCTGATGCGAGCCTCCCAGCGCTCGCGGGCCACGCGCCTGGCCGTCTTCACCGTCTCCTCCCCCGCGTCATCCGCCGCCGCCCGCCCCGCCTGCTGCCGACGAGGAGACCGACGCAACGACGTGCACTCTTTGCGGCGGCGGCCAGGCAGAGGGACTGCGCTGGCGAGTCAAGCGAAACGGGGCGCGTCTGGCGAAATCATCCGCCGTGCAGCAGGAGGGGAGAGGACGACACAAATGACATGCACATACGCTCTTGGCGCTCCGCGCGGATGCCTTGGATCGGCGGTCGGGCCCCCCCTGGCGGCGCCGGCGGCGCCGCTTCCCAGCGCGCTCCGCGCGCCAGGGAGGGGGGTGCGGCGCAGATCCGGGACATCCGCGCGGAGCGCCACAAGTTTGTGCTTATGCCGTTCTTGTTCATTTCTGCTTCCCCCAACTCCTTCGGGCGATCGCGAAAATGGATCAAGGGGGCGTGGATCAGCGACGGGTCCCATTTCCATGGGAAATCGCGGATGCCCGCCGCCGAGCGAGGCGGCACTGGCCGCATTTTGGGGAGGTGCGCCAAATCCATGGATCGCTAATCCATGTTTGCGTGCCCCCGAGTCACCCGCCGCTGCCCGCCCCACCCGCTGTTGGTTGTCATGCCGACGGTCCAGGTCTGGGTGCGCAGGGACTTGGCATCCTGGCGTTCCGTCCACTTCCGCTCGACGAGCGCGGTCAAGCTCGTCGTGCAGGTCCTGTTGTTTTCCCCACCAATGCCTCCACTTCCACCGGGGGATTTCGTGGGCTGCACTGCCAAGGCCGCTAGCGCGGAACTCGCGTCTCAATACACGGCGACGTGTGGCTTCGTCCAGGACCAGTCATGCCCGTGACGCTAGTGACGCCAGCGAGAGCCAGCGTGTCGTGGAAGGTGCCGTTCCCGCGCCCGTCTCGAGGGAAGGCCCCCTGCCGCCTCCACAGTTGAGCCCTCGCTCTCCCAGTGGGGAGGGCTGCCAAAGCGTCGTGCTCCTGCTGTTCTCAGCGATGACAGTTCGGGCATCCAGCAGGGTAGTCCTGACGAGACGCTTCGGCAGTTCTTTCGGCCCCGTCCCTCCTCTTGCGCTTGTCCCGATGGGCCCTCTCCGATCGAGCTCAAGATATTCCCGCGTGTGTAGGGTGAAGCCCTGGCCAATCCGCTTTTCGGTGCCCCCGTTTAGCCCCATCGCTGGGGCGGCCATCCTGCCGCGCCGCCGACGAAAGAGTGTGGGTTGAAATGACAATCGCGCTCTCAAGGCTGGTTCCGTCCAGCAGCCAGTACGCCGATGCGCGGCCCGTCCGTTCTTCGCAGACGCGGGCGGCACCCGCTCCTGCCGACCATGCAATGGAGACCCATGTCAAGAAACATCCTACTTGCCTCCAGTGTGCCCTGGGTTTCTTGGGTTGCGATGGTTTTGCCAGGGAGCGCGCGGCGCTCCCGCGCCACAGTCGATGGACGTCCTGGGGTCTCAGGGTTGGGTTTCTTGTGGAAGATTTCTTGTGGACTGGCCTCCGCGGTAGGCTGCCAGGGAGCCAGTGCGCCAGTGGAGAAGCCCATCGGGAACTGGCCGAGGGAGACAACGCATGGGCGCATCGGCGCCTCCGATGCGGCACAGGGAGTGACCCTCATGCCGCGGCAAACAGCGGAAAACATGTTCGGGCCAGGCGTGCAGGACTCTTACGAGAGCACCGTGCAAGTCGGTGCGCCTCCAGGTCACGAGAGTCCTCCACTCTCCAAGCGCGATGCTCAGCATACGGTAGGTTTGCGTCGTGTCGACCAGCGGCGACCCCAGCGCGGGCGTTCAAGGTTGAACGCCGCCGGCGACCCAGAATCGATCGATGTTGAACGATCGGACGTTGCGGCAGCGGCCGATCGTTCAAGGTCGAACGATCCCTGCGGTGTCAAAATCCAACGCTGGGGTCGGCACGACACGAACCTGCCGTACTCATGTTCTGCAGCGTCAGCGGGATTCCGGTGAGAGTGCATCTAAATCGTGCAGCCTCCCAGTCGCAAGTCATGTCATGGGAGATCTTGGCCTGTTTCGCTGGCAAGTAGTGGCAGGTTTCATTGCCTCGAGTGCGTTCCCTTTCGGCAACCAGCGCGCCAGATATGTGGGCATCGCTGACGCAGGGCGAAGATGTGCGGTTCCACTGCCGAGCCTGCTGTACTGAGGTATCCTTCTTCCGAAGGAGCAGGATGCTCTGATTACCTGGTTCGATCGTAGGTTTCAGGCGTGTCCCGGCATGTTCCCAGTGCCCGACAGCAAGGCCAGCTAACTCTCGTATTGCTCTGCGCAGTGCCTGTTCATGCGTTCAGGCTTCCTCTTCAATTGTGCTTCTCTTTCGCACATGGGGCCAGGCGTTCTGTAGGTCCGTCCAGGTTCTCTGCTTGTGCGTTGCCCCCTGCCGGTCTCCCATTTTTCTGCATGCGCTCTGCGTCTGGCGCTTACTATGATGTGCAGCCCTTTATGTCTGCGCGGACTGAACCTTGCCTCCAATCAGGCAGTGCGCAATCGTGGGTATTTGCCGGTGCGCTTGTCTCTTAGTCGCCAGTTGCTTATTTGGCTTGTTCCGCGTGCGGTGTCTCTGTCACCAGACTATGCCCAAACTTGCTTTTCAGTCAGGGGCTTCAGTTTGCCTGCCCTCCCCTCTGGGTCTTCGCCTTTGCCCCCTTCAGGTCGTCGCACAAGCTTGTGACCATGGCCCTTTTTTCTTACCTGCTCGCAGCACTTCTCCGCTCCGTCGCTGCCCCTCTCAGTCGCACGTGCCCGTGTGGCTTAGCGTTGATTCTTTATCTCTGCGTTGTCGAAGTGGGTACGCTGTGTTGCCGCTGGGTAGTGTAGTGGCAGCTTCGGCGTTGCCTGCCTGTCATTCACTGCGTAGTCACAGGCCTTCTACATGCTGCAGAAGCTGTGGCTTTCTCCCATCCCTTTCCGTTTCCCTCCTCTCCTGGTTGGGCTGGCGCCTGCCCGCTCGGGCCCTCGAGCCTACCGTGCCTTCTCTCCCCGGCTGTTTCTCCGAAGCTCTCTCCACTGCTGCAGTCGCCGCCAGCTGCAGGGGGTGTCCTGACACACACCTGACTCGGAGGGCACCAACTATACACCAACACCGATCCTGGCCCAGGATCACCCTGGGCCCAGGATCGGTGTATATGCCTTCTTGCGCAAGGCAGGAGGGCGTATACACCGATCCTGGGCCCAGGGTGATCCTGGGCCAGGATCGGTGTTGGTGTATAGTTGGTGCCTTCCTACCGACGGCTTTTCACCCGCCTGGGTCAGGGGCGCTTGCCTTCCGGCTTCTGTCACGTGAGCTGCGCCTCGTGCGTCTCATGCACGTGCTTCCCTTGCGGGCCGACGGCGGGCCCCCATACCGATCCGATCCGATCCCTCCTCGCTCCTCCTCCTCCTCCTCCTCCTCCTCCTCCTCATCATCCTCCTCCTCCTCCTCCTCTTCTTACTCCTCGTCCTCCTCCTCCTCCTCCTCCTCCTCCTCCTGGTCCTCATCCTCCTCGCTCCTCCTCCTCCCCCTCCTTCGCCTCGTCGCTGCCCCGCCTTGGCCGCGGCTCGGTCTCGGACCCCGTGGCGCGGAGCCCCCTCGGCGGGGGAGCGCGCCGCGGGCGCACCGAGGAGAGCAGCTCGGACGCGGGCTCCGAGAGCGGGGCGAGCTCCAAGGAGGCCCCGCCCAAGCGGAGGAGACCGGGGCCCTGCTCTCTCCGGGCGGGGGTCGGGGCGCACGCATCGGCCAGGCGCACGAGTGACCCTTCGCCGGAGTGACCTTCGGTGCGGGCAGATCGGGGTCCCCCGATCGCCGAACGCGATGCGATGGTAGCGTCTTGCGCGCCTGTGCTTGGTCACCCCGCGGCCCCCAAAAGGCCGCGCATCAAAGGTCACCCGTACCCAGGGTCACACCTGCGTGTAGCCGAACGTGACCGGCGGGGTTCAGCCAGAGCGCCAGATCTGCAGGCTGCAGTCGGCTGAGGATCGGAGGTGGCCGAGCAGTGGTTCCGCCCGGCAGGAAAGGGGGGGGGGGGGAGGAGGTTCGGGGTGCTGGGCTCGGATCCGGTTTTTGCTGCCGTTTTCGGCCTCCGAGTGCCGTTTTCGGGCCCCGGGGGCCGTGGAAAATTGATCGGGGGCGTAAAGTTGTATTTGGCCCCTGGAGGGGCCCAGGTAATTACCGATTCGGAGCGGATTTGGCCTCGCCCCCCCTGTCAATCAATTTTCTGGGGCCCCGTCCAGGTCAGATCCCCTGGCCGTCTCCAACCTGCAGGATTCTGCAAAGCCAGAGTTGGATTCTGCAAAGCCAGAGTTTGGCTGAGCTGGGTTTGGGAAGCCTCCCCCTCCCAACAAGGCAATGCAGCTTTCTGTAAATTGGTTGAGCTGGGTTTCCGCTTAGCCGGGTTCGTTCACGCCCGAAGGGAGGGGAGTCCTTTGTGCTCGTATCTTCGTCCTCGTCCTCCTCGTCCCCGTCCTCGTCCTCGTCGTCGTCATCGTCGTCGTCCTCTTCCTCGTCGTCGTCGTCGTCGTCGTCGGCGTCGGCGTCGGCGTCGGCGTCGGCGTCGGCGTCGGCGTCGGCGTCGCCGTCGTCCGATTCTTGCGGGGATGCGCGCCCGCCTTCGGCGGTGCACCGCGGCACGAGAATGGCCGAGCTGCGCCACAGAGGACCGCAGGGGGGGGGCCACGGGGGCAGCCGGGGAGGCCTCGGCCTGCGCACAGTCAGCCCGCCGCCTCCCTCCCAGGCAGTCCCAGCTGGCCTCAACGGGTCCCCCGAGCAGTCCTGGGCGGTCTCAACATCCTGGCGCCCCTGGCCCCCGGTTCATAGCAGCAGCGACTCCCGCCTGATACTTCCTACTCGCAGTGCGTTCCCAAGTCGCGCCCTCGCGCTGGACGGCCTCACGATTTGTGCAGGAGTTGTGCTCTCGCGTGGGACTTCTCGCAATTGATGCAGCTGCCGCGCCCTCGCCCTCGACAATTGGTTTTCCCGACGATTTACTTAGGAATCGCGCTATCGCTCGAGAATTCCTCGCGATTCATGGAGGACGCACGCTTCAGCACCCCCCCTGCTCGACCTTGCCGCCTGGGCCCGCCTTCCCGACCCGCCCGCTGCGGTCTGCCCGCCCGATCTGCACGTCCTGCTCTGCCACGTGTTTTCTGCTCCTAGCCCCTCCTGCTAATCTCGTGCTCTATCCTTCTCCCTCCCCCTCCCATCCGTCCTCTCTCACCCTGTTTCAGTGTCTGCACCAATTGCACGCGGCATGTAACGAAGATATGCTCTCAAGGGATTTCGATCGAAGACGAAGAGGGCATGTATCGAGGGTTTTTGGATATACGTGTTGAATGGCACGCGAACAGGTAAGAGCGATCAGTCTTACAATGGTTGTTGTTGTTGTTGCTGCTATTGTTCTTGTTGTGGTTGTTGCTGCTGTTGTTGTTGTTGTTGTTGTTGTTGTTGTTGTTGTTGTTGTTGTTGTTTTTGTTTTCGTTTGTGTTTTTTTGTGTGTGAGTTGTTGATTTTGTTGCCTTTGGTGTTGTTGCTGTTGCTGTTGCTACTATTGTTGTTATTGCTGTTATGGTTGTTGTTGTTGCTGCAGTCGTTGTCGTTGTTGTCGTAGTAGTAATAGTAGTAGTCGTCGTAGTAGCAGTAGCAGTAGTAGTAGTAGTAGTAGTAGTAGTAGTAGGAGTAGTAGTAGTAGAAGAAGTAGTAGTAGTAGTAGTAGTAGTAGTAGTAATAGCCGAAGTAGTAGTAGTAGTAGTAGTAGTAGTAGTAGTAGTAGTAGTAGTAGTAGTAGTAGTAGTAGTAGTAGTAGTAGTAGTAGTAGTAGTAGTAGTAGGTCGTCGTAGTAGTAGTAGTAGTAGTAGTAGTAGTAGTAGTAGTAGTAGTAGTAGTAGTAGTAGTAGTAGTAGTAGTAGTAGTAGTAGTAGTAGTAGTAGTGTAGTAGTAGTAGTAGTAGTAGTAGTAGTAGTAGTAGTAGTAGTGTAGTAGTATAGTAGTAGTAGTAGTAGTAGTAGAGTCGTAAGTAGTAGTAGTCGTCGTAGTAGTAGTAGTAGTAGTAGTAGTAGTAGTAGCAGTTGTTGTTACTGTCGTTATTAGTGTTGTTATGGTTGTTGCCTGTGCTGTTGTTGTTCTTACCGTTATGGTTGTTGTTGATGCTGTTGGTGTTGTTGTTATTGTTGTTGTTGTTTCTGTTGTTGCTGTCGCTGCTGTTGCTGTTGCTGTTGCTGTTGTTGTTGTTGTTGTTGATGTTGTTTTTTGTTGTTGCTGTTGTTGTAATTGTTGTTGTTGTTGTTGCTTTTGCTGTTGCTGTTGTTGTTGTTGTTGTTGTTGTTGCTCTCATTGCTGAAGAACAATGATAGTTGATCCTTCCCGCCTGGTGCACATCGTAATTTTTCAATCGAAGTGCCCTTCCCGGCGCTCGCACCCTGTTTTCTTATCAGGGAAAGTCTTGAGGCTCAAACTGCGTTGTTGGCTCCCGGGTCACAACTTTGGCTTCTGCTTGAAATTTCTTCATAATTTAGCCAGGACCCCCGCTCCTGCCGGAGATTTCCTCGCATGTTATTCAGGAATCGCGCTCTCGCTTGGGACTTCCTTACAATTTATTAAGGAATCGCTCTCTCGGCGCTCTGGAGTCGCGCTCTCGCTGGAGACTTGGTGTTGCTATTTTTTGTGGTTGTGTTTTTGATCTGCTGATATTTGCCAGTGTTTTTCGCCCTGGCGAGTGGCCCCTATCGAGTGGCCCCTGCCTGTGCCCCTGCTTCGACTCCATGTGAGAGTGGCCTTTCGCCGGAGTAGCCTCTTTGCTGGCCCGGGCGATGGGCCCCCCCCCGATCGCGCAGCGCGAAGCGCGGCCTACGCGCCCGTTTTTGGCCCCCCCCCTGCAGCCGCGCACCCACGGGTCACTCTTGGCTTCGGCCGCTCCTGCGTGGGCCCCGCCCCTGCCCGGAGGAGCAAGGGCCGGCGAAGAAGGGAAGAGGAGCGCCGAGAGCCCGTTCGCGTCGAGGAGGCGTGCCCGCGCCGCCGCCTCGTGGTGGGGGGGTCGAGGGAATGACCACGGGGACCATGGCCAAGGGGTCGCGGGAGCTCGTCGATGCCGATTCGCGAGGGTGATCCACGAATTGACGCTTGCCAAGATCGACGGTGACCACGATCGGCACGGCGTTTCCGCGTCCAGTCGTGGCCATGGCCGAGGAGGAGAAGGAGGAGGAGGAGGAGGAGGAGGAGGAGGAGGAGGACGAGGAATGGGAGGAGGAGGAGGAGGACGAGGAGGAGCAAGGAGAGAGGAACGAGGAGGAGGAGGAGGAGGAAGGAGGAGGGAGGGAGGAGAGGAGAGGGTAGGAGGAAGGAGCACGAGGAGGAGGAGGAGGATGAGGATGAAGAAGCAGGAAGGAGGAGGAGGAGGAGGAGGAGAGGAGGAGGAGGGGGGGACGATGAGCACGAAGGGGAAAATGAGTACGAGGATGAGGAGGAGGAGGAGAGGAAGGAGAAGGGAGGAGGAGGAGGGAAGGAGGATCCACGAGGAGGCACGTGAGGAGTCACCGTAGGAGCACGAGAGCACGAGGAGGAGGGAGGAGGAGGAGGAGGAGGAAGAGGAGGAGGAGGAGGAGGAGGAGGAGGAGGAGGAGGAGGAGGAGGAGGAGGAGGACGATGAGCACGAGGAGGAGGAGGAGAAGGAGGAGGAGGAGGAGGCACGACGTTGCCGCGTTCAGTCGTGGTTATGGCCCCCGTGTTCCTCGCCTCCAGCAGGGGCAGGCGGGGCAGGCGGGGGGGGGGCGTCCCGAGGGGGGCGGGACAGGGCGGCGGGCAGGGCAGGCACAGGGGCAGGGCAGGCACAGGGGCAGGCGGGCAGAGCAGGGACGAGGGCCAGCCTCCTTATTTCTTGTTCGACAGGTTATCGAAAGTGTCTCTTTTGGCTTTCCCCCTTCTCCCGACATCGTTCTCATCCTTCGACTGCTGCCCACACGAACGCAACTCTGTCCAGCCATGTGTCCAGTCCGACCGAAGTAGCGCACGGAGGTCGAAGACTTCCTGCGCGAGAACAACATCAACGAAGAGGCAACCAACAAGGTGGGCGGCTTCCCATCTGTCGGCGTCGCGCCCAGGGGCGAAGTCAAAAGGGGCGGGCCTTCTCAGAAGGCTCGGAAGGCCTCCGGCCTTCTGAGAAGCTTCTAAGCCTTCTCCGAAAACACATGCGGCTTCTCAGAAGGCCGGAGAGCATCTGGGAAGGCTCACCGCGTTCTGAGAAGGCTTGCCCCCTCTCACTTTCCCCCTCGGCGCTCCGCTGAGAGGAGGAGGAGGAGGAGGAGGAGGAGGAGGAGGAGGAGGAAGTAGGGAAGTAGAGAGAGAGGAGGAAAGGAGGAGGAAGGAGGAGGAGGAGGGGAGAGGAGGAGGAGGAGGGCAGGGGAGGATTATGAGGAGTGAGGAAGGAGGCAGGAGGATGCGGGAGGCGCGGAGTGCCGGCGACGTCGGCGGCTGGAGTTGCGGAAATCTGCTTGAGTCGGGCTCGCCGGTCGGTCGGCGGCCTACTGGCTACCGTGGCTGCTTCGTATTCGGTGGCGTGTGCTGATTGTCGTCGGCTCCGTGTTATTGTTGGCGTTGCGTTGTCGGGTGTTGGTGGCGGTCTCCGGGAGACTGAGGGAGATGACATCTGCCATCTACGACTGCCCAGTATCGATGGACCCAAAGCCCTTGCGCCGTGCACTAGAAAGGCCCTGGCTGTCAGTCCCGCAGGTCGAGCCAGCCTCCAGTTGTGCCAGAGCTCTCCCATCAACCCGCGGGCAGGGGGCCTCCAGCTCAGCTCCAGGCTTCCAGCTCCATAGACCCCTGAGCTCCAGCCCTCTTTCTGCTCACCTTGGCACCATCTCCAGTAATTCCAGCCCCAGCCCCAGCCCCAGCTCCAGCTCCACCTCCAGCCCCAGCCTCAGCTTCATTTCTAGCTGCAGCTGCGGGCTCCAGCCCCAGCCCCAGCTCCACCTCCAGCTGCAGCTCCCAGCTCCCAGCTCCAGCTCCAGCTCCAGCTCTAGCTCCAGCTCCAGTCCCTTGCCAGCCCCATCTCCAGCCGAACTCCTGCCCTGCTCCAGCTCCAGCTCCAAGCCAAGCCCAGGTCTAGCTCCAGCTGCAGCCCTAGGTCCAGCCCCAGCTCCAGCCCCAACTCCAGCTCCAGCTCCAGCCCCACCTCCAGGCCAAGACTCAGCTCTGGCCCCCCATCTCCAGGAAGAGGGGATCGGTGGCAGATGGCGGCACGGAGGGAGGGCCATGCATGGCCGCCCTGGCTCAGTGGCACCAGTACCCTTCTGGATCAGGAAACCGGTCACGTGGATCGACAGGCACCGTCCGTGCTCCTCACCCCGCCATGGCGCCCGCGTGTTCCCGCGCCCTCCGCCGCCGCGCTGGCCGCCGCGCTGGCCGTGACGCTCGCGCCGTGCCCCGCCATGGGCGCCGAGACATTTCTGGGGAAGGCGCTGCGGCAGGAGTGCCGGGAGGGCATCGGGCTCGACGTGACCACCGCGTGTCGCGCCGCCCACGACGACACCTGCGGCGCCACCTGCGACACCAGTTCCTGCCAGTTCCAGCAGGGCGCGTATTGCTGGCAGTGCCGCTGCGACGACTACGTGCGCGGCGTCTGCGGGGAGGGTTGGTGCGCCAAGCTGCGAGACGGCAGGGACGACTGCGAATCCTGGGTGATGTCTGCCGACTGCCGCTGAGCTCTCGGCTTCCTCCTCTACGCGAGGGGGCGACTGCCCCCGCTACAGTGCCCGCGGCGCCACAGGTGCGCCTGGGGGTGCGGGGCCCGCCGTGCGTCGGGGGGCGCCAGCTGCTCGCCCACACCGGTCGCGGCCATGCCGACCTTGGCTCCAGGGTCGAGTCGTATGCCGTCCTGGCCAGGCCAGGGCCCCCCAGAACGCGCACGCGTGTAGAAGGGAGGGGCGTCACAGCCCTCCCAGGCGGGCAATCCATTTCGTACCCCCCCCCGA
>CAUYUJ010011092.1:0-5000 GCA_963575745.1 Prorocentrum cordatum
CTCCTCCTCCTCCTCCTCCTCTTCCTCCCCCCTTCATCGCTCCCTCCCCTTTGCGGAGGGCGGACGGGGAGTGTGCATGGGATGCGTAGAAGGAGCAGGCGGGAGGAGGAAAGGGAGTGGAGGGAGTGGAAGAGGGGGGGTGCACGTGGAGCGCCGCAGAGCGGCGGGGCGGAGGCGCGGTGCTGATCAAGGCTCCCGGCCGTGGGGTGGGGGGGGCAGTGAAGCGTGGGCAGGGCAGTCCATTGACAGCAACAGGCTGTCTGGCCATCGTCACCCCGGCCCGTCAGACTGTCCTCCGCAGAGGCACTGCCACGGCCCACAGGGTCGCCGGGCCCCGAAGCAGCCACCGCCTCAGACGCAGAGGCCGCCACAAGCGCCGCACCGATCGGATCAGGACGAGTGACGGGGGTGGCTTTCCCGATGCGCCTTTCAGGGCCCGACACTCATGGAGAAAAAGGCGTACGCGAGCCCAAAGTTAGGTGCCTCTCGGTCGCCGCCGTCTTCGACTGGGCACAACACTTACGGCGCAACAGATGAGGCCCAGACTCCCAAACTGATGCTCCTGAAATTCCAAGATCTTGTTAACAATAAGGGGTCTCAAGGGGGGAGGCACCAGTACTCAACAACACGAGCATCTATCTGCGCATCCGCTGCCTCTCGAGACGCCGCTGGATGGGCGGCCGTCCAAGAAAAAAACAAGCACGGTGCTTATAATTCTTCACAACCTCGGCGGAATATTCAGCCACGGCGTCAGCCACTTCGTGATCATTCGCACGTGAGCAAAGACATCGGCCCAATTGTTTCCAATCTACCACTTTGGATGCTCATCGGCATGGGCCTCCCGAAACTCCAGAAGCTCCATTAGAGCAGGGACCCACTCGTACTCGGGAGGAGCCACCCTAGACCTACACGCGTTGAAGATCTGACGCCAGACCGAAGCGTAGGAGCCCCCGGAGGCTTCAAGGGTAGGGCTCCAGCCCCGCCTTTCCCGCACAGCCCTCACCATATCCGAAGCCAGGCCGTTTTTTGTCCGTTGCAGCGTGGCAGCGGCGATCTGCACGCGCGCTCCAGTGGGCTGGGCTCGGGAACGCACTCATTGTCCGGCAGCAAGGGGGGGGGGGCGGGGGCGCAGAGCGGCCGCGGAGGGCGGGTTGCAGGCGGGAGGGCACGCGCAGCACGAAGACCTTCGACTGGAGTGGCCAGGGCGGCCAGCCTGTGCTGAGGCAGCCGGGCAGCGGACGTCACGGCCGCGCCCAGAGGCTGAGGCAGATGCTGCAGGCGCAGAAATCGTAGACCAAGTCGCACCAGTACGGGGGGAGGAGCGGCGAGCTAGCCCACGCATGTGGGCGGCACCCAGATGTTCGTCAGAAGGCCGTGGGTGTCAGGCTCTGCTGCAGGCACGGCCCGCTTGACGCGGGGAGGCCCCAGCGCCCGCAGGGGATGGGCCAGCGACCGGCTCGCCGCAGCACAATGTTTCAAACAAAGCCGTGTTGAGCTGTGGGGAACTGGGCTGCAGGTCTGTGACTGCAGCCGAGGGCAGCAAAGCACCGCCTGACAGGGCCTGCTGCTGCTGCTGCTGCTGCTGCTGCTGCGAGTGCCAACTGCTCATTGCGGCCGCCGACAAGGCTGGCAGGGGCCAGGGCAGCTGGGCGTGTGAGGGGCTGCGGCCAGGGCCACGCGGCAGGGCTGCTGGCAACGGCGCCCATGAGGCGACCAGGGCTGCCCTGGCCAGGGCTGCTGCGCTGGGCACCGCCAGCAGGCAGCGATGTGCCGCAAGCCACCGCCGGGATCCAGCGGCGGCGGGCGCGGGGAGGAGGGGAGGAAAACCGAAGCCAGCCGGCGTACGCGTCACAGCCGGGTGCGGCAAGGCCGTCTCGCCACAGGGCTGGCGAGGCGGTGCGCCCCGCAACAGGCGCGGCAGGGTTGGGCGAAAGATGGCGACCTCCTGGCCGGTGCAAGCCACGCAGCTGGGAGGCCACCGAGCCGAGCCGCCGCGCCTTGAAGCCAGCCGGGCGTGGGGCGCAGCCAGGGCATCGAGGCAGGAGGCGGCGGCCAGACAGGGAGCCCCCCGGCATGCGACAGTGAGGGGTCGTGCGTCCCTGGCGAGGCGCACAGCGGATGGGGGGCGGCGCTGGGGAGAGCCAGCAAAGGCGGTGCAGAGGCCCCGCCCAGGACCCGCGCCAGCAGGGAACACAGGGGGCGGGCCGATGATTACCCACTTCGTCGTGGAACGTCGCACCTGCACGGTGCGCATACATTCCCTCCCCCCCAGCCCCCTGGCGAGGAGCAGCTCCGCCCGCGCCCGCGCGCCTGGGCCCGCGCCCTCCGCGCCCGCGTCGAGCAGCGGCGTGAGCCGTCTGGCGGCCCCAAGGTGCAGCCGCGCCGACAGTCCAGCGGCCGCTCGCGCGGCTGGCACGTGGCGCGCCCTGGCGGGCCAGCGCCGTCCGCGGTGGTGGTGCCTCCAGGATCGCGGCAAGGGCAAACGGCGGGCGTGTCGCACGGAGCCTCGCACCCTTGCCAGGCTGTCTCAGCCCAGACTGCCCGCCCCGCTGCAGCGTTTGGAACCGTCTGCCACTGCTCCTCGCGCGTCCCGTGCGTCGGTCCTGGGCAGCCCCGTGGCCACTGCGCCCCCCCCCCTCCCAGGTGGGTGACGCGGTTTCTGGCGCGTTTGGGTCAGTTGCAGCGGTGCTGCAAGGGCCAGGGACTGGGCCAGGATGGGAAGCGGGAAGGGTCGCAACAATCGCCTCCAGTGGTTCGTCTGGCCTGCTAGGGGGGTCGCTGCTCGCGACAGTCACCGCAGGAGAGCCACCAGCCCTCGGGGGGACTGGCGAGTTGCACCGTCGGCCAGACCCTTCGCTGCTGAGGTCATCCCTTGATGGTGACGACGCTGCACAAAGAATGGCACAGGCGTTTCCAGGAACGCCAGTGGTCGCGGCGCAGACTTGTGTTGGGGCGTCCGCCCTTGAAGGGGCAGCCGCTCCGCTTGGTTCCCCGGGCCCGCCTTCACTGGGGCCATCCCCTGTATGGAGAGGGCATCGAAACGACCGTATAGGATATCGTCCACGGAGCGCAGCCAGCGGTCCAGGTCACAGAGGCGGACGTCATCCTGCTGGAACTCGTCGCCAAGGCGGAGCCGCTCTACAGCCATGCCGGGCACCCTGTCCGACAAGGTCTTGATGAGCTGCGCGATCGTGCACCAACTGGTGACCAGCAGCCTCACGCGCGCTGCGACGCCGTCGGCGACCGCCCCGAAACACATCAAGGAGGACTATGGCTGGGTACCTGTCACGCAGGGATCGCGCGCCCGATCGCCCTGCTCGCAAGATGTGTTCGGGGCCTGGCGAGTGTGCATTGTGCTCGCGGTCGTGCTGCTGGAGTCCGTCATGCTGCTCACAATGGTGCTGCTGGGGTCCATCGTGCTGCTCCCCGTGGCGCTGCTGGAGTACGTCGTGCTGCTCGCGATGGTGTTGCTGGGATCCGTCATGCTGCCCACGGTCACGCTGCTGGAGTCCGTCGTGCTGCTCGCGATGATGCGGCTGGAGTCCGTCATGCTGCTCGCGGTCATGCTGCTGGTGTCCGTAGTGCTGCTCACGATGGTGCTGCTGGGGCAAGTTAGGCTGATCACGGTCGTGCTGCTTGAGCCCCACGTCTTGCCCACGAGCTGCTGGATGTTCGGTTCGTGTTACCTCTCTTGGGCCCCGTTTGCGGCCGTCTTGGGGCCCTCTTGGGCGGTCTTGGGCGCCTCTTGGGCCGTCTTGGGCGCCTCTTGGGCCGTGGCGGGAGCCCTCTTGGAGGCCTCTTGGGCCGGTTTTGCGGTCCATGCCGGAGGCCTCCTGGGCCGTCTTGGAGCGCCGAGAAGCCGAAAAGGCGAGAAAACCAAAAACCGCCCAACGCTGAGGAAGTCAATAATTGTTACCTCTTGGGTTTTCTTTGGCGGCTTCTTGGAGGCCTCTTAAGGGCGCCTTGGCGGCCTCTTGGGCCGTCTTGGGGCCATTTTGGGACGTCTTGGAATGATCATTGGGCGTCTGGGGGCCATCTTGGACAGTCTTGAGGGCCTCGTGGGGCCCACTCTGGAGCTCCCAAGAGATTTCGGGCATTTTGGGTCCGGGACCCTCATTGACTCCTCACAAGTGAAGACTGGGGCTCAGGGGATTGGGCAAAGAACCGGAGGACACGCCCACTCCGTGCCCAGCGGCACGGCGCTGGATTTAGAAGGAAGAGCATTGGCGGAAGAGTAAGGAGGAATGCGGAAGAGGAGAAAGAGGGGGAGGACGAGGAGGAAGAGGAGGAAGAGAAGGAAGAATAGGAAGAGGAGGAGGAGGAGGAGGAGGAGGAGGAGGAGGAAGGAGGAGGAGGAGGAGGAGAGGAGGAGGAGGAGGAGGAGGAGGAGGAGGAGCGGGGAGGAAAAGGGAGGAGGAGGAGGGGGCGGGGGCGGCCGCCTGGCCGGCGCGGGCGAGGGCAAGAGCACGCTTCTGCTGCTCTCCACGGGCTCGGGCAAGTCCCTGTGCTACCAGATGCCGGCCTACTTGCTGCGCGAGGATCCCCGGGGCGTTCCAAAACGACGCGAAGATCGGGACAAAATCGGATCGGGATAACTCGAAATCTCTGAGAATCGGCGGGTTTGGAGGATGTATTGGGCGCGCGGTCGCTCCAGAGCGTTCCGGAACGCTCTGAGAGCGCTCCGGAACGCTCTGGAGCGATTTATCCCGATCCTAGCCCTGTTTTACGTTCCAAGATCTCCGAGAAGACAGTCGAGCATCTGATTCTAGGGGGGTTGGCTTCGATGCTTCGAGGTTCGAAGTTTGGCTTCGACGTTTCGAGGCTCTCGTGCGATAGACTCGGTTCTCGGCGGTTTTCAGCCCTGGGATGCTCTCCGGCAGCTGCGCCTCGCCGAGGGCGTTCCGGGCGTGTCCAGATCGTCCCGAACCGTCGACGGAGAGCCGAGTTATGACCCGAAAATCAGGGTCTTCCTATTTCAAGGATCGATCTGCCCCCGTGTG
>CAUYUJ010011092.1:10000-24775 GCA_963575745.1 Prorocentrum cordatum
ATGATGATGATGATGATGATGATGATGATGATGTTGGCGATGATTATGATGGTGCTGCTGCTGATGATGACGGTGATGAAGATGATGAATATGACGATGACGAGTAAGATGAAGGTGTTTCTGAGTATGATGATGATGGTGGGGAGGAGGAGTAGGAGGCTCGTCCCCGACCCCTTCTGAGGATGGAGGCGAGAAGGAGAAGGATGATGATGATGATGATGATGATGATGCTCATGATGATGATGATGATGATGATGATGATGATGATGCTGATGATGATGATGATGATGATGCTGATGATGATGATGATGATGATGACGAAGATGATGCTACTAATGATGATGATGATGACGATGATCATGATTATGGTGATGATGGTGGTGGTGGTGGTGGGGGTGATGGTGATGATGCTGCTGCTGCCGATGATGCTGATGATGCTGATGCTGTTGCTGACGATGCTGATGATGATGATGATGATGATGATGATGATGATGATGATGATGATGATGATGCTTATGCTGATGATGCTGATGATGTTGGGTCTGGTGATGATGATGATGATGATGATGAGGGTGATGGTGGTAATGGTGATGTTGATGCTACTGATGATGGTGATGATGATGGTGATGGTGATAATGATGCTGATGATGCTGCTGTTCCTGATGGTGATGATGCTGATGTTGATGATGCTGATGCTGATGATGATGATGGTGGTGGCTGCTGCTGCTGATGATTACGATGATGATGCTGATGATGATGCTGATGATTATGCTGGTGCTGATGCTGATGATGCTGATGATGATGATGATGATGGTGGTGGTGGTGGTGGTGGTGATGGTGATGATGAGGATGCTGATGCTGATCATGATGAGGCTGCTGCTCATGATGATGATGCTGCTGCTGCTGATGATGATGATGATGATGCTGATGCTGATGCTGATGCTGCTGCTGCTGCTGCTGACGATGATGATGATGATGATGATGATGATGGTGATGATGATGTTGATGATGATGATGATGATGATGATGATGATGATGATGATGGTGGTGGTGGTGAAGAGGAGGAGGACAAGGAGGAGGAGGACGAGGATGAGGAGGAAATGAAGGACAGGCAGGAGGAGGAGGAGGAGGAGGAGGAGGAGGAGATTAAGCGCGAGCAGCAGGATAGGAGGAGGCCGAGGAGCAGGGGGAGCAGGAGGCAGTGGCGGAGGAAGGGGGCCCCGCGCTGGCCGCATTGACGTCCCGAGCAGGGGGTCTCCCGTCACGCAGGCCGTCACCGCCACATTTGTTGCTGCTGCTCCTTGTCCTTCTCCTCCTCATCCACTTGAGTTGGACGTGCAGTGGGGGCGCGCATCAAGAAGCCATCTGCTTTTCGTCAGGGTATCCTGGGTTTCTTCATTCCTCGCGCTGCGCGGTGACTTCCCGCAGGCGTTGAAGGAGCTGCTGCGTTCAGGGTGCTCCATGTTTCCCCTCAGGTGCACCTCGCGCACGGGTTCTCAGGGTTGGGTTTCTTGCGAGGGTTTCTTGCGGCCGCGCCCGCACTGTAGAGGAGCAGGTGGGAGGCGGAATACGGAGGGGGATGATGAAGAGGTGGACCACCTCTTCCTCCTCCTCCTCCGTCATGTGCCTCGTCCTGCTCTCCATCCTCGCCGTCGCCGCTTCCTTCTCGTCCCTCTCCTCCGCCGCCTGCCTCTTCTGCCTGCCGATTTTCGACGTATGAGTCCTCCCGCTCTTCCCTTTTTACCCTGGCCGCCCCGGAGTCCGGAGGCCCCCGAAGAAGGGCGCCTCCATCTCAGGGCCGGGGCGCGGAGGGCGTGGTGCGGGCGTTAACTACTGGAAGCCGCTCTTTCGCTGTCCCGCTCTTCCCTTCTTGCCTGGCCACCCCGGAGTCCAGAGGCCCCCGAAGACGGGCGCCTCCATCTCGGGGCTGGGGCGCGGAGAGCGCGGTGAGGAGGAGGAGGAGGAGGAGGAGGAGGAGGAGGAGGAGGAGGAGGAGGAGGAGGGGGGGGAGGAGGAGGAGTATGAAGGGACGGAGGGAGGGGAGGGAGGGAGGAGGAGGAGGAGGAGGAGGAGGGAGGAGAAGGATGAGGATGGGGCTGGGGCGTCTTAACTGGAGCCGCTCCTTCGCTGGCGTCACGGGCGTCACAACAATGGCTTTGGCCTCGCGGGGTGCAGAGCCGATCCGCCGAGGCAGGACAGAGGGTACTCCAAGCGGCTCCGCCGAGGGGGGAACCCGACCAGGTCGGGTTCACCCCTCGGTGACGATCGCCATCACCATCACCATCACCATCATCCTCACCATCACCCTCACCATCACCATCACCATCACCCTCACCATCACCATCACCATCACCATCACCACCACCATCACCATCACCATCACCATCACCATCACCATCACCATCACCATCACCATGACCATCACCATCACCATGACCATCACCACGAGACCACCACCCTTGATGGTGGAGGGGCACCCAGGCTGCTCCGCCGAGGTCGGACCGCCGTTCTCAGTCCGCTGGGTTTTGCTCGGTGTGCATGTCTTGCGCTGCGGGGGCGACGCCTAACTCCTTGCGTGATGCCGTGCACCAGCTTCGGAGTGGCGCTCTTTCTTCTCCGGCGCCTCTGTCACTTCCCCATGCCCTGCGACAGGTCGGCCAGACGCACTGCAGCCTCCCCGCCGGTCCGCTCCGCCACCCGCCGCCCTGGGCTCCTCGCAGCTGCTGCAGCGCTGGCGCGCTTCCCTCTGGCCGCCGCCGGCTCCCACGCCGTTGCCTCCCCCCCTCGCCGGCGCCTTGGTCCTCCGGCCGCCCGCTGCTCCCGCTCTCCCCCTTGCTGGGCCCTGCCCACACTGCGGCTGCCGGCTCCCCCCCCGGGGTGTACTGCGACGCCGATCCGCGGCTGCTGCCAGGGGCTACCCTTCCGCCCGGCCGCGCCCGCGCACCCGCCGCAGCCTCGCTGCGTGAGTGTGCCCCCGCGTCCTGCTTCCCTCTCCGCGGCCGGTCTCTTCCCTCCCCCCTCCTCCTGCGTCCGGGCTACTTCGCGATGCCGTGCCCCGGTCTCGCCCGGGCGCGCGTGCGGGTCGCCTCTGCCGCTCGCGCCGGAAAAAGGTCTTGCGCTGCGGGCGACGTGCTTAGTTCAGTCTCCTTCCGTTTTTTGTTGAATATCTCACTTCTGAAAATTATTGCTGATCCCCCCCGCCGGTGCATACTGTTTTTTCTCAATCAAAGTGTGTCCCTCGACGCTCTCACCCTGTTTTTGGACAGGGACAGTCGTGATGCTCAAACTGGGCCCCTGGCCCCCGGGTTACAACAACAACGGCTTTCGCTTGAGACTTCCTCACAATTTAGCCAGGACCCCCGCTCCCGCCCGAGATTTCCTTGCATTTTATTCATGGATCGCGCTCTTGCTTGGGACTTCCTTACAATTTATATAGGAAACCTTCTCCCGGCGCTCTGGAGGCGCGCTCTCGCTGGAGGTTTGCTTGCAAATCGCTGACGAATAATGCCCTTGCGTCGGAATTTTTTGCAATTTACTGAAGCGCCGCTCTCCCGACACCCAGGCACCCAGGAGTCGCGCTCACGCTTAGGACTCCATCACATATTACCTAGGAATCGGGATCTCGCTGCCCTTCGTGGCCCCGTTGCAGCCCTTCGTGGTCCCCTCGCTTTGTTTCGTGGCCCCGTTGCAGCCCTTCGTGGCCCCCTCGCTTTGTTTCGTGGCTCCGTTGCAGCCCCTCGTGGCCTCCTCGCTGCCCTTCGTGGCCCCGTTGCAGCCCTTCGTGGCCCCCTCGTAGCCTTTCGTGGCCCCATATGCATGCCCTTCGTGGCCCCGCTGTCGCCCATCGTGGCCCCCTCGCTGCCCTTCGTGGCCCCGTTGCTGCCCTCAGTGGCCCCGTCCTTGCCCTCCGCGGCCCAACATACGTATGCCCTTCGTGGCCCCCGCTTGTTCGCGCCCGTTGTGGCCCCATGTGCATGCCCTTCGTGGCCCCGCTGTCGCCGTTTGTGGCCCCCTCAGTATCCTACGTGGCCCAGTTGCTACCCTCACTGATCCCATCGTTGCCTTGTGTGGCCCCGCACGTTCTGCCCTTCGTGGCCCCCGGCTCGTTCGCGCTCTTCGTGGCCCCATACGCATTCCCTTTGTGTCCCCGCTGTCACCCTTCGTGGCCTACTTCGGGTCCTTCGTGGCACTGCTGTCGTTCTCTCTCGCTCTCGCTTTCGCTCGTCGTCGTCGTCGTCGCCGTCGTCGTCGTCGCCGTCGTCGTCGACGTCGTCGACGTCGTGGTCGGTCCCCTGTCCGTCCCTCTTGGGATCGGGTCGACGGTCCGCGGCCGCCCCGCCGATCAGCGCTGCCGCTGGCCAGGCCGACGGTCCGCGGCCGCCCCGCCGCTTGCCGGGGCCCGGCCTGCCAGGGAAGAAAGGCATACCCCCCAAAAGGGGCTCGATCGATGACGAAAAGGGCGGGTTTCGAGGGTTTGGGGAATACGCGTAATTGGACACTCGAGCAGATAAGGGCGAACAGTCTTAAAATGATTGTTGTTGTTTTTGTTTTTGTTTTTGTTGTTGTTGTTGTTGTTGTTGCTATTTTGTTTTGTTTTCGTTGTTTTCTTGTGCCATTTTTAATTATTACTTCTGATTCAAGTTTTTGCATTAAACAAACCAGTTTTGGTGATTTCAAAAAAAAGTTTTTGAATTCAAGAACCAGTTTTTTGAATTCAAAACCAGTCCTTCCTGTAGTCTTATGCTCATGTTTTCCTTGTGCTCTTCTCCGGCCGTCGCTGCTGGTTGGTCGCCGGGCCTCCCTCCGGGCCTGTTTCGCGCCGGTATTGAACCGGCGTGCGCTTTGTGTTGTTGTTGTTGACACTCACTGGTGCCTGGTGGGTGAGCCCCCCCACCAGCAATACAGCAACACAGCAGCACAGCAACAGCGCAACAGAGCCTCCCACCCAGCAACAGAACAACAAAACCACAAAACACCCCCCCCAGCAACAGAGGAACAGACGACAGAGGAACGACGCAGCAGACAAGCTAATTGGAGCCCCCCCAGCAACAGAGCATCAAAGCAACGACTTCGGCGTACCCCTCATATGCTTCGTGGCCCCACAGGGGGCTCAACCGAAGGCTTCGGGCCAATGTGGCCCTACAAAGGGGGTTTCACTTATGTATTCGTGCCGATACTACCAATGTCGGGGGAGCGTAAGACCCGGGTTTGCCAGGACTCGGGTTCGCCATCGTTTTTTGACGACTGCGCCTCGGATTTTGACGACGAGGAGTTTCGTTGGATGTCTGCAGCGGGAGGCCTCGTCAAAATGCAGGCTCGGCCTCGTCATTTGTTTGACGACCTCGTCGGGGATTTCCGAGTCCCCCGTACCCGGGTCTTACGTCTCCCCGACATTGCTACTGCTACTGCTACTGCTACTGCTGCTGCTACTACTACTACTACTACTACTACTACTTCTACTACCACTTCTTCTACTACTACTAGTACTACTACTGTTACTGCTGTTGCTGCCGCTACTCTTGCTCACACTACTACTACTACTGCTACTACTGCTACTACTACTACTACTACTACTACTACTACTACTACTACTACTACTACTACTACTACTACTACTACTACGACTACCACTGCTACTTCTATTGCTACTACTACTACTACTACTTCTACTACTACTACTACTACTACTACTACTATTCTACGACTACTACTGCTACGGCTACTATTACAACTAGTACTACTACTACTACTAGTATTATTACCACTACTACTACTAGTACGAATCCGACGACGACTACTACTACTACTACTACTATTACTACTACTACTACTACCACTACCACTACCACTACCACTACCACTACCACCACTACTGCTACTACTACTGCTACTACGATTACTACTACTACAACTACTACCACAACTACTACTACCACTACTATTACTACTACTACTACTACTACCGCGTCTACTCCTATTACTACCATTCTTTCTACTACGATGACTACTAGTACTACTACGGCTCCACGCACTTCAACGACTACTACCTATCACTACTACTAGTAGTAGTACGACGACTACTACTACTACTACTACTACTACTACTAGTACTAGTACTACTACTACTAGTACTAGTACTACTATTACTACTACTATTTTTACTACTACTACTGCTACTACTACTACTACTACTACTCCTCCCACTACTACTTCTACCACTACTTCTACTACTACGACTCCTTCTACTACGACTACTACCACTACGACAACAACAACTACTACTACTACTGCTACTTTTTCTTCTTCTACTTCTACCACTACTACTGCTACGACTACATACTATTATTTGTTTTCCTACACTACTACTGCTGCTGGGGGCACCTCTACTAATACTTCGACTACTACTTCGTATTACGCCCCACCAGGACTACCACTACTACTACTAGTACTTCTCCATCTACTTCGACGGCTATTATTATTACTACGGCTACTACTACTACTACTACTACTACTACTACTATTACATCTACTACTACTACTACTACTACTACTACTACTACTACTACTACTACTACTACTACTCCCATTCCTTCTGATACGACTACGGCCACTACTACCATTACTACTACTTCTACTTCTACCACTACTACGACGACGACTACTACTACTACTACTACTACTACTACTACTACTACTACTACTACTACTACTACAACTACTACGACTGCTACTACTACTACTACTACTATTACTACTACTACTACTATTTCTACTACTACTACTACTACTACTACTACCACCGCCACTACCACTACCACCACTGCTACTACTACTACTACTACTACTACTACTACTATTACTGCTACTACTACTACTACTACTACTACTACTACTACTACTACTACTACTACTACTACTACTACTACTACTTTACTACTATTACGACTACTACTAGTACTACCATTACCACTTCTTCTACTACTACTACTACTACTACTACTACTACTACTACTACTACTTTCCTACATTACTACTGCTGCTAGGAGCACCTCTACTATTACTTCTACTGCTACTTCGTATTGCGCCCTACCAGGACAAGAATAACTAATACTACTACTGGTATTCGTGCTAGTACTAGTCGGACTTCAACCAGCACTAGTACTGGTAGTACTAGTACGAGGACGTCACTTACAATGACCACGACTACATCACGACTACCAGTGTTCCACACCACTGGAAGCCGCTGTGGGAACTCGGCTCCACGCAGCGTGTATGCTTGTTCCTGTTGGGGAGACACTGACAACTGAAAGGGCGGGATCCAGGTTTTTGCGGTGTTTGGGGTTGCGTTGATGTGTTGCTGTTTTGCTGGAGGAGGTCAGCAACCGGGCACCGGTGTGAGTATTCGCCCTGGTGGCGAAAACGCGGCCTGGTGACTTGGGTCCTGGGCGCCAGTGTGTGTGTTTTCGCCTTGTTTTTTTTTTTTTCGGGATTTATCTTCGCGCGGAGCGGGGAAAACAGGAGGCAGCAGGAACGGGGGAGCGGGGGCGCAGACGGCAGGGGAAGACGAAGAGCAACCCCCGACAGAAGAAGCAGCAGCGCGAGCAGCGAGAGAGTCAGGATCCACGCCGACGGGCCCCCCCAAACTCGCACGGGGGGGGGGGGGGACGGGGGCCCCCCAAACTCGCACGGGGGAGGTGGAGGAGGAGGAGGAGGAGGAGGGAAGGAGGAGGAGGAAGGAGAGGAGGAGGAGGAGGAGGAGAGGAGGAGGGGGAGGAGAGGGGAGGAGGAGGATGGAGGGGAGGAGGAGGAGGAGGGGGGGGGAGGGGGAGGAGGAGGAGGGGGGGGGAGGGGGAGGAGGAGCAGCAGCGCGCGATGCACGACCCACGGGGCGGGCGAGGACGAGGGCGAGGCCCGCGCGCGGCGCAGTTGATGCGGCTGCCGAGCTGCCTCCGCGGCGCCGTGGTGAGCGGGGGCCTCGGCCCTCCCGGGCGCCGGGGCGCCGCGCGGGGGCCCCGCCCCTCGGGCGGCGGGGGCTGCACTGCGCACGCCTGCCCGGCCAGGGCCACGGCACCGCCCTGGGCCCCAGGATTGTGCCGTGGCCACTCCCCCGCCCTCTATTCCTCCCCTGATTCTCGTTTTTTTTTTTTTTTTGTTTTTCTCTCTCTCTCTCTCTTTCTTCCTTGTCCTCCTTGTCCTCCTCTTCCTCCTCCTCCTCCTCCTCCTTCAAGTAGGTCTTTCTGCTTCGCCACAGCTGCTAACCACTGACCTCCTCCTCCGCCCAGTCCTCGTCCTCGTCCTCGTCCTCCTTCTTCTCCTTCTCCACCTGTGCCCAGGACTGTGCCACGGCCAGGGCCAGCGTAAGTACATGGCGTGAGCGTTCCAGAAGGAAAGGGGTCGTCTTCACCGACGTTGGCGCGTGCGCTGCCCGCGTAAGGTCGCGCGTGAGCGCTCTCGTCTCCAGTGTGGCGTGCCGCGCTGGCAGCCTGCGTAAGCCGTGGGGGAAGATCGCTATGTCATCCAGCGTGTGACCCGCTTCCTGTCATTGATCACGTGTAGTCAGCGTCCTCCCATGCCTCCCTCGTCCAACCTCCGCCCGCCCATCTTCCACCTGCCAGCTCGTGCCACCTTCCTCCCCCTCCCCCCCTCCCTCCTCCTCTTCCACCTCCCTCTTTCAATTCAGCATCGGTGCTGGTATATCCGTGGTAAAAAATTGGTCTAACCTGGCGCTGTCCCTTCAGTCCAGCCTAATCTTCTTGAATTTTGCTTCATCCTTGGCTCAATCTGGCCTAATCCTGCTTATGCCCTCCAAGTCGGGCTCAACAGCTAATAACCTTTACTGGTTCTCACGAAGGCCTCCCAGGAGTCGCATTTTAATTTTTCCACATTGCAATCATCCCACCAACTCTGCTTTCAAGGCGTGCGGGACGGCAGTTGTCCCCCATGGCTCCCCATGAGGCCTCAAGGTCGTCCAGCGGTCCGAGGGGCCGGACGCCGTCGGAGTCTCATAGTTTCAGGTGAGGGGTCCCAGGGGGGGAGCGACGGGAGGTCCCTCCTCCTCTTTCTCTTCTTCCTTCTGTACCTCCTCTTCCTCAGGGAGGGAGGGAGGCGAAAGAGTGAGGGGTAGATGAGGGCAGTGGATGAAGAGCAGCCGAAGGAGAGGACAATACGGGAGGGGATGTGAGGGGGAGGTGCCAGGTGTTGTGGAAGTGAAAGAAGGTGGAGGAGGGGGATGGTGGTGGTGAGGAGGAGGATCACAAACATATTGACAGTGGTGAAAGAGCAAAATGATGATGGTGATGCTGATGACGATGATGATGCTGATGTTGTTGATGATGATGATGATGATGATGATGATGATGATGGTGATGGTGATGCTGATGCTGCTGCTGATGATGATGCGGTGGAGGGAAAGGAGGATGATGCTGACGATGATGAAGATGATGATGCTGTTGATTATGATGTTGATGATGCTGCTGATGCTGTTGCTGATGTTGCTGCTGATGATGATGCTGATGATGCTGCTGCTGATGATGGTGCTGCTGATGCCGATGATGATGCTGCTGCTGATGATGATGCTGATTCTGATGATGCTGTTGCTGTTGATGCTGCTGCCGATGATGATGCTGCTGCTGATGACGATGATGCTGATGATGCTGCTGCTGATGCTGCTGCTGATGATGATTCTGATGATGATGGTGATGATGGCGATTTTGATGATGCTGGCGATGATGATGATGATGATGCTGATGATGATGATGATGATGATGATGATGATGATGATGATGATGGTGATGATGATGATGGTGATGGTGATGATGATGCTGATGCTGATGATGATGATGATGATGATGATGATGATGATGATGATGACGATGATGATTGTGATGACGATGATGATGATGATGATGATGATGATGATGATGGTGATGATGATGATGATGAAATATGATGTTGATGATGCTGATGCTGATGATGCTGATGCCGATGATGATGATTATGATGATGATGATTATGATGATGATGCTGATGCTGATGCTGCTGATTATGATGATGATGATGATGATGATGATGATGATGATGATGATGATGATGATATGATGATGATGATGATGATGATGATGATGATGATGATGATGATGATGCTGATGCTGATGCTGATGCTGATGCTGATGCTGATGCTGATGCTGATGCTGCTGATGCTGATGCCGCTGATGATGATTATGATGATGGGGAGGATGATGATGAGGAGGAGGAGGAGGACGAGGATGAGGAGAGGTAAATGTCAGATGAACAGGATGGGGAGGAGGCGGAGGTGATGCATGCTGAGGAGGAGAAGTGACCTCAGGATGAGGACGATGAGGATGATCAGCAGCCTCAGGCGACGCAGTAATTGGAACAGCGTGGGGATCAGGTGGATACGGAGGGGCATCGGCAACATGAGGAAACTGCTGAGGCGGAGAATGAGAGAGGATGATGATGATGATGGAGACGAGTGCGAGGAGAGGAGTTCGAGTACGGGAGAGAGAGAGAGAGAGAGAGAGAGGGGAGAGATAGACAGAGAGAAACAAAGATAAAGAGCATCAGAAAGAGGACGAGGAAGAGGAAGAGAGAGAAGGAGAAAGAGAACTGTAAGGAGAACGATAACGAGAGAGAGAGAGAGAGAGAGAGAGAGACAGAGGCAGAGAGAGAAGAGAGAAGAGATATACAGAGTAATGGAGAGGATGGTGAATCTGAGGAGAGCGGGGTGAACAATGCGGGAGTGGCGGGGTACGAGGAAGATGAGGGGGGCAGTGGACCGAGGAATGACGGCGGAGGAGGAGGATCGGGCGGAGACGGCGGATCAGGAGGCTCAGGAGGAGGACAAGGAGGAGAGAGATCGCGCTCCACGAGCTGCTAGCAGCGCCACCGAGGCGGACAGCAGTCGCGCGAGCAGACCCGAACTGTCATGAGGGCCGTCCGTGGCCGCCTCGTGGACCCAATGGGGGCGGGCCCAGGGTTGCGGAAGAGGGCCTGGAGGAGAGGCAGCAAGACGAGGGTGGTGGGCAGGGGCGGCAGTGAGATGAGGGGGTTGAGGAGGAGCGAGGAGGAGGAGGAGGAGGAGGAGGAGGAGGTGGATGAGGAGGAGGAGGAGGAGGAGGAGGCGGAGGAGGAGGAGGAGGAGGAGGAGGGAGGAGGAGGAGGAGGAGGAGGAGGAGGAGGAGGCGCGGGAGGATGATTTGGATGACGAGTGGGAGATTTGGTCTCAGTGTCGGGTCGCTGCGATGGCGAGGGCCACAGCGATCGAGCCGATCTCGGGGCATTATGCTTCCCCGCCTCCCGCTCCTCCTCCTCCTCATCCTCCTGCTGTCCCCGCCCCCCTTTTTTCTTCCCTCCCCCCACACCTACCTCGTCATTGTCCTTGTTTCCTGGTCTTCCTCTACCATCCCCTACGGAAGCACAGACTTTCATGGGCTTCGTGATGTCATGGGGGGTCATTTGTCTCTGGGTGCATGTCGATTGGGGGCGGGGGAATTGCACAAGTCATGCTCACCATGATTGGTCAGACTTTTCGGTGGAAGGCGCGGCGTAGGAACCACTTGATTTCCAACATGTGAACTCCGAATCGTTCATCACCTGCTGTGTCCAGTGGGAACTCGTTCTCGCCGCCGCCCCCTTCCATTGCTGCTGTTCCTTCTCCTATACGTTCCCTTCCCCTTTGGTTCTCTCTTTCCTCGACAGAGGGGGGGGACGGGAGATATATTGAAATGACGATGGGGAACAGGAGGAGGGTGGAGGAGGAAAAGGGGTATTATACACTTTTTAGTGTCCCTGGTAATCTGGACCGCGTCCCTAACGAGCGGAAGACATGATCAGGATAATCAGGAGGAGACAGGGTGAGGGTGAGGGGTGAGATGGAGCTCTAGAGAGAAGGATGGGCAGGAGCAGGCGGAAGGGAGCAGGAGGAGCAGGAGGAGGACGGAGCAAGGAATGTCGAAATCAGAGTTTGGAAACACGGATCGGTAATCAGGTTGGACATGGAAGGTATGTAGTCGAGGCGAACAAGTAGGATTGTTATCTTCCCTGCGGTCGCGTCGAGCTAAGAGATTCAACGTTCTTTTCGATCTTTTCAATGCCCCTTCAAGGACGTGCTGTTCATCTCGCCGGAGCGGTTATCCATGTGGGTGCCACGGGCGATGCGAGAACCTGATACTATCTCTAGAGGTCAGAGAAGGTGGAGTAAGATGAATAGGAGGAGGAGGAGGAGGAGGAGGAGGAGGAGGAGGAGGAGGAGGAGGAGGAGGAGGAGAGGGAGGAGGAGGAGGTGGAGGTGGAGGAGGAGGAGGAGGAGTAGGAAGGAGGAGGAGGAGGATGAGGAGGAGGAGGAGGAGAGGAGGAGGAGGGAGGAAGGAGGAGGAGGAGAGGAGGAGGAGGGAGAGGAGGAGGAGGAAGAGGAGGAGGTTGGAGGAGGAGGAGGAGGGAGGAAAGGAGGAGGAGGCGGATGAGGAGGAGGAGGAGTAGGAGGAGGAGGAGGAGGAGGAGGAGGAGGAGGAGGAGGAGGACGAGGAGGAGGAGGATGAGAGAGGTTACGAGAAGGGGTCGGAGAGTGGATGTGGCGATTCATCCTCACAGTTGCGTTCTTTTGAATCCGCGTGGGCGGGGCGAGCCAGCATCCCATCTCCGGACGGAGACGGCACTAATGAGGGAAGAAGAGAGAGGGACAGAAGGCGAGAGAGAGAGAGATACGTACACATGGGTGTCATGTAGAGAAAAGCAGATTCGGGTGATGGGATTGATTGAGGGACGAGGGGAGCGAGGTCGGAGGTTGGTGGGTAAGATCGAAGTGGAACGGAGAGCCTCCAATAGGGTAATTGGTTTCGGTTTCGGGTTGTTCGTGTCGTGCGTGCGGGCGAGGCGAAGCTGCGTGGGCGGGCGAGAGGAATGACCCCACAGCGGCTACGGCGGGGCAAGACATAAGACCGCCCCTCCGGTTGGCCGGCGTGGCCGTGGGTGCCCCGCCGTGGTGTCCCGCCGTGGTGTCCCGCTGTGGTGTCCCATCGGTGTCCTGCTGGTGTCCCGTCGGTGTACGCGCCGGTGGCGCTCCGTCGGTGTCCCGTCGGTGTCCCGTGGGTGTCCTGTCGGTGTCCCGTGGGTGTCCTGTCGGTGTTCCGCCGTGGGTGTCCCGTCGGTGTCCCGCTGTCGGTGTCCCAGGGTAGTGAGATCGATCGAGCGAGATCGCTAGAGTGAGATCTAGAAAGTAAGTTCGGAAGAGTGAGATCGGTAGAATCAGATCGATAGAGTGAGACTGATCGAGTGAAATCGATAGTGATTTCGACAGTGAGGTCGATAGTGAGAGCTGTAGTGAGATCGATAGTGATATCGGTAGCGAGATCAATGGCGTGAAAGGAGTGAAACGTTGGTTCCGTCCACCCCATCACAACCTCCATATCACCCGACGGGTGGTCGTATAGGTATGGGCATGTATAGGGATCGGCGCGCACTTCCCCTGTTTTTTTACAATGTTTCGGCGACCCGGAGGCAACAGAGCCCCAAGAGGTTGCAGGGAGCTCCAGAGGCTGCTCCCGCCTGGTGCCAGAGGCTTCCCGCTGGCCTCCCAGAGGCCTCCAGGAGAGCTCCCCAAAACTCAAACATTTGGTTTTCCCATATGGCAGTTTTTGCTTCGTTTTTCTCCATGCAATCTGTTCTGCATCCCAGCGCTGCACGGCAGCCCCAGAGGACGTCCAGCCCGTCCGGGTTCGGCCCCAGAGGCTCCCAACCTTGTCCCCAGATGGCTCCGCATGGGAGGATCGGCGCGCCCCAGTAGGGTCACAGAGCGGCACCCCAAGAGGACGTCCAGACCGATGTGGTTCGGGCCCCTGGGGCTCCCAACCGTGATCCAAGACGGCTCCGCATGGGAGGGCCAGCGCCCCCAAGTAGGCTCCACGATCCGCCAGAGTCGCTTCCAGGCCTGCGCGACGCCGACGATCGCAGACGGCCCTCCGAGCGACTTCGTCGACGCGGCGTGCTTCCAACAGGCCTCCCCGGAGGGCTCTCTGAGGCCTTACTCATTTTTCCATGGGTTTTCCACGTTTTCATTCATCCAGCTTGTTCTGCATCCCCACGCTGCACGGCAGCCCAAGAGGACGCCCAAACCGATGTGGTTCGGGCCCCTGGGGCTCCCAACCGTGATCCCAGACGGCTCCGCGTGGGAGTGCCAGCGCCCCCAAGTCGGCTCCACGATCCGCCAGAGTCGCTTCCAGGCCTGCGCGGCGCCGACGATCGCCCCATGACAGCTCTCCAGGCCACCTCGCCAGCAAAAGAGGTTTCCTATAGGCTTCCCACAAGGGCCCCCAGAGGCTCAAATCCAAGCTTTTCCCATGATTGTTTTCCGGGGTTTCTGGCCACCCAGCCTGTTTTGTGTGTCGACGGTGCAAGCTCGTCCTAGAGGTCCCCAAGATTGCCCCGCTGCGGCTCCAGAGGCTCCCAACCGTGCCCCATAACGGCACCAGAGGGCACCCTGACGGCTGAAGCGGCGCCAACGAGGAGCCCCGAACACCCCGACACGGCCGATTCGGGCCACGAGAGTGCCCTGGGGGCTTTTGCGGTCGCCAGGGGAAGTCCCGACACTGCTGATTGCGTCTCGACGTCCCGCGACCGAGCCAAAGCCTTGTTACACAACTCAAAGGACGGGGGGGAGAAGGTGGGCGAGGATAAGGAGGGGGGAACGATGAGGACGAGGAGGGGGGGGGAGGAGGAGGAGGAGGAGGAGGAGGAGGAGGAGGAGGAGGAGGAGGAGGA
>CAUYUJ010011093.1:3056-24770 GCA_963575745.1 Prorocentrum cordatum
GTGCCACTCGCAGATGTAGTGATGGTAGTAGTAGTAGTAGTAGTAGTAGTAGTAGTAGTAGTAGTAGTAGTAGTAGTAGTAGTAGTAGTAGTAGTAGTAGTAGTAGTAGTAGTGGTAGTCGTAGTAGTGGTAGTAGTAGTAGTGGTAGTAGTAGTAGTAGTAGGAGGAGGAGGAGGAGGAAGAGGAGGAGGAGGGAAAATATGGGGAGGATTAGTTGGAGGAGGAGGGGGAGAAGGAGGAGGAGGAGGAGGAGGAGGAGGAGCAGTGTAAAGCCAAGAGGCATCAACGATGTTGGAATAAACCCTCCCGCCGGGCTCCCTCTTCATAGGCCCCTTACAACGGTTCATTTCCATTGAGGGAACTACCTCGTTGGAGGGCAACCGTACCCTGCAGCATGACAAAACATTGGTCTCGGGGTTCCAACTCCACGGGTCAATCTGACTGTTGCTTGTTGGGGATCCAGAATCGTGCCAGAAAGCCACTTTTGGGACTTCAACGCAACGAATCAACGTAACTCTTGAGCCCGCGTAACCATGAACCCTTCCAAAACATCATCCCTGGAACGTTGATAGTGTGAACCAGTGAAACTTTTGCAAATATTTAAAAGGAATGTGCGCGGCGTTAAGGCGATAGCCACATTTAGAAAAGAAGCCGCCCTCAATCCGTGAAGCTCTCGCAACATTTTTCAAGGAATATGCGCCGCGCTGGGGCGAGAGCCACATTTTGAAAACCACCCGCCTTCAATCCGTGAAACATTTCTCAAACGAAAGTGCGCCGCGCTAAAGCGAGAAACACATTTTGAAAACGACCCGGCCTCAATCTGTGTAACTCCTTGGCAAATTTTGAAGCGAATGTGTGCGGCGCTAAGGCGAGAGCCACATGTTGAAAACGACCCGCCCTCAATCCGTGAAGCTCTTGCAGATTTTCAAAAAGAATGTGCGCCGCGTTAAGGCGAGAACCACATTTTGAAAAAGAACTGCCCTCAAGACGTGAAACTCTTGCAAACGTTTAAAACGAATGTGCACCGCGCTGGGGCGAGAGCCACATTTTGAAAATCACCCGCCCTCGATATGTAAAACTGTTGCCAACCTTTAGACTTCAGAGTCATGAGCGGTGAGGCAGTCTCAGGCGAAACGCCTGGCCCGACCTACAAGCTGGTTTCGGGGTGCGACAGGGAACTCCTCGTCTTCCCCCTCCTCCCCCTCCTCCTCCCCCTCCCCTCCCTCCTCGTCTTCCTCCTCCTCTTCCTCGTCCTCCTCCTCGTCCTCCTCCTCCCCCTCCTCCTCCTTCTCCTCCTCCTCCTCCTCGTCCTCCTCCTCCTCCTCCCTCTCCTCCTCCTCCCCCTTCTCCTCCTCCTTCTCCTTCTCCTCGTCCTCCTCCTCCTCCTCCTCCTTCTCCTGCTGCTGGTTTGCGATTCAGGATAGTTGCACGCTTGCTTCGCTCCCTACGTATATAGCGCGCTTAAGAAGGCACCCCGTGGCGCCTGCGCCCCGCATGTTGCAACACATGTTTTTGCAGCACATACCTGAAATGCCTATACACACGTATGTCGGTATCGTTGAATCGATCCCCATCCCCATCCCTTTCCTCTTCGAGACCCCCACCAAATTACCACCCCAGTTGGGGATACACCCCTCGAAACCCGAAGGGAACGACCTGTTTCCCCATCTAGGGAGATCAATCGGCCAGTGGGGCCCAGGCCATGCCGTTGGGGATGGGGATCGTTTAAACGATGCTCAGTATGTACTGTATTGTGTGGTCCTCCATGGGACCCTCAGGAGGGTCCCACAATGTCTGGCGGTCTGTGGGTTTCGTTTGGATGTCGTAGGATTTGGTCGACACCTGGACGTAACCTAGCCGAACTCTCAACGTCATCTGGACGATAGGGTGAAGAGGGGCGGTGGACATATGGGCGAATTCTGGTCAACATCACGCCTATGTCAGGGCCGCGGAGGTCCACGAAAGCTCCCATGAAGGCTCACCCAATACTGTACCGTATCAGCAGATTCCAGCACATTGCGCGCACATTCAGAATGCGCGCGACCACTGTTGTGGGTCCACGCTGGCAAACCTTTTTTTCCGGGATCTCCATGCCTAGTCGCCTTGCGTATTACGTAATCTAGGCATTGGACCAGACCCTGCCCGCCCCCCGCCCCCCCCGTTGCCAGTGCTGGGCTTTGCGTCCTCCATCCTTTTTTTGTATGCGGGCATTCGGCCAGGACAGGCCTTTTGCATCCAGGTATCTGGGCTTGGACAAAGTGGGCCTCCACTCGAAAGACGATTCTTCTCTGCCTCCCCTCTCTTTCCGTTCTTCCTCCTCCATCCTTTCACCTCATCCCCCTCTCGATCATCCTAGCGCTCCTCATTGCCATCCTTTGTCTCATCATTCTCCTTCATTCTCCTCCCCCTCCTCCTTTTCCCCGATACTTTGTGCTGTGACCAGGGCTGGGATTATCATTACTTTCTTGATGAGTTCATTCGCCATCTTCTTCACTTGGGGCTGTATCCATGCTGTGTTGGCTGGTGTGTGTCACGTCTGACCGAGGCCTCGTTGTCAATATTCCAGGCTGCTTGCGTTGACGATGGAGTCAATCGTGTATGCTCCTGAACTTCTGGAAGTAATCTCTGGTAGCAGTGTTTGCTCCGCGCAGAAGAAGATTTTGCTATTCGTTCCTGGCCAGGATTCGTTGCAGAATGGGGTTCTTGCTTATCTCTCTAAGGCGTGGGCTGTGTTTCCAGTATTCGGTCGTACGTGGTCGTGTCCGTTCAAGTTCGCAGCGGCTCACGCAGCTTGCACCACCATAGCCTGCGCCGCGTAGCCTGCACCACATAATTTCCACTACGCACATTCCTCCACAAACCGTGCATTACAAGACTTGCGCCCGATGTATCACACGTCCCAAGTGCAAGACATCACTGCTTGGGGTTCACGCTTGCCACACTTTTCACTTGTGTTCGCTCGATAGTCGGAACGTGCGTGCAGTCGCTATGCTGCTAGCAGTCGCACATTAGAGCATCTGCTCCTTTCGAGCTTGCGCTTCCTACGGCTTGACCGACTTGCTTGCACACCATCTGTTGGTTCCTGGTCATTATCATCGCCATCGCTCTCGTGGTAGTCGTTTTCATCTTCCATCTCCTCCGTTTGATTCACCTTCCCCCTTTTCCACCTCTCATGTCTCCACCTGTTCCTCGTCCCCCTTGTGTCCTATGCATCTCCTGCAGCGGGTTCGGCTCCAGCCAAGGGGGCTTGCGGCATCCCTCGGAAGAATCCCGCAGCGAGCTTAGGAAGCGATGAAGCGCGGACGTGCGGGCAATGCCGCCAAGCTCAAGATGTCTGTGGGTTGCCAAGTGGCCACCCTGATGAATTGCGCGGACAACAGCGGTGCCAAAAATCTGTACATCATGGCGGTGAAGGGCATCGGCGGTCGCCTGAACATTCTGCCGAGGGGCGGTCCTGGCGACATGGTGCTGTGCACGTGCAAGAAGGGGAAGCCCGAGCTGCGCAAGAAGGTGCTGAAGGGTGTGATCATCCGCCAGAAGAAGGCGTGGCGCCGCTCGGACGGCGTCTTCATCTACTTCGAGGACAACGCAGGCGTCATCGTGAACGACAAGGGCGAGATGAAGGGCTCGGCCATCCAGGGCCCCGTCGCGAAGGAGTGCGCCGAGATCTGGCCGAAGATCGCGTCGGCAGCCCCCGCCATCTGCTGAGGGCCTGCTCCCCGGGGGTCGCGCGGCCGCGGGGCGGCAGAACAGCGAGCGTCGCCGACCGTCTGCTGCTCTGGCCGCCCTCTCTCTCGCTCTGCCTCTGCCTCTGCCTCTTCCCGTTTGGTGTGATTCCCAGGCCTCCGCCTCCTCCTCCCTCACTCCTCCTCCTCTTCCCTCCCCCCCTCCTCCTCCTCCTCCTCCTCCTCCTCCTCCTCTCCTCCTCCTCCTCTTCCCGTCCTCCTCCTCCTCCTCCTCCTCTCCTCCTCCTCCTCCTCGCCTCCTCCTGCCTCTCGTTTGTCTCTTCTCGCTCCTCTCCTCCTTTTTTTTTTTTTTTTTGTTTTTCTCTCTGATCCAGCGCTGCCCCCGCCTTCCCCCGTCCCCTCCACCTCGTCCCCTCCCCCTTCCATCCTCCGCCCGCTCCCTCCTCCCTCCTCCCCCCTCCCCCCTCCCCCTCCCCTTAGTGGGCCCTGGAAGCGACAGGGCCGTTTTTTTACCGGTTCCGTTTGGCCGTTTTTTTGCCTGTTCCGTCGCCGTTTTTTTACTGGTTCCCGCTCCGGTTCCAAGGAGGAGGAGGAGGAGGAGGAGGAGGAGGAGGAGGAGGAGGAGGAGGAGGAGGAGGGATGATGAGGAAGGCGTAGGACAATGGGGAGGAGGAGTAGGAGGAGGAAGAGGAGCAGGATGAGGAGGAGGAGGAGGAGGAGGAGGAGGAGGAGGAGGAGGAGGAGGGCGATGGAGTACTGATCGAGGAGGGACGAGTAGGAGGATCGAGGATAATCGAGGAGGAGGACGAGCGGAGGGACGGGGAGGATCGAGAAGGATCGGGGAGGATCGAGGGGCGCGGAGGACGAGGAGATGCCCAGCGAAACCACGGGCGGACGAGCGGAGCAGCGGGGCATGTGGGAGCGCGAGGGGCAGAAGACACGCTGGGCGCGCTCGCGCCATCTACTGCGTAGAGCGTCGAGCCCCTCTCTATCCGCGAACGCGGATGCCGAAGAGGGCAAGGGCGCCCCCCACATGGCGCGCGATGCACGGCATTGCACTGCGTGGCGTAGGAGAGCACGGCGGAGCGACAGATGGCACAGCACGTTGGAACATTTCACAGTCAAGCATTGCATCTCATAGCATTCCAGCGCAAGGCATGGCATGGATCGCGGTGGACAATAGCATGGCGTGGAATGCCATGGCATGGAACGGGACAGCATAGCATCAATTTGGAGATGAGGCCGGTGCTGCAGCGGGAGCCACATTTTGAAGGATCGATAACGTGGAAATGAGGCCAGCGTTGCAGCGGGATCACCATGCGAAAGGACATGTAGAAATGACACCAGCCCTGCAGTGGGAACACGACCTTGAAGGATATGAACATCACACCAGAACTACAAACTTTTTGAATCACGTGTGTGAGCGTGTGTGTGTGTGTGAGTGTGTGTGAAAAACATGTGTAATTAAGCGGGAGTGAGCTGATTGCTTTAGTTGCCGCCTCAGCTCCTTCTGTACTTGCTGCCGCGCGAGCTCCGGCCGATGTTACCGTGCAATGGGACGGAGTCGAGCTGGTGACTGGTCGTCGTGCACGCCTCGAAGCTGGTTGTATGGGGCAAGCAGGCAGTGATCTGCTTTTGCACAGCTCGTTGCGCTCTCAGTGGTTTTGGCACTGTCGTGCGTCGCGCGCATGTGGTCCGAGACGGGTGTTGGCAGATCTCAGCCGTTCGTTCCACTTATGCGCGCCTGGAGGGGAAAGCACGCCGACTGATTAGATACAGGTCCCGCCATCCCCGTCCTCCCGCCTGCGCATTCGTTGCCTTCAGCCATCGTTCATGTCTTTGTGCTTCTCTATCTTGCGGCCTGCATGCTCACCCAGCGGTCGAGCAATCTCAAGGCTCGCGCGAACAGGTGTACAGTCAACCCGCATAGTAAGGACGAGCAACTACCCAAGGCTTCTTTTGCCATTGCTCCTTCGGCCCATCCTGAGTGACTTTCGCTGGCCAACCTCGTTCGAAAACCGTCAGCATGGCGCGCATCCTCATTGCGCATCCTGATCTTACGGGTTGGCTGTATACGCTGACAGGGTCTTTGTGAGTCGCCCTCGTGGTCTGAGAACCTCCGGCATGCGGACCGCTGCGTTTATATTTTGCACCTGGCCAGAGTCGCTCTGACGTCAAGCGAACAGCTGCCCCAGTCGCTCTGATGTGGGTTTCTGGCAGCTACCTCTGGTCGGCAACACCCCAACATACTTATACTATATGTGCGTCGCCCCCCCAGGGGCGACGCGCGCACCGAGAAATCTTATAGTATATGCGTCGTGGCGGGCGCTTTCTGGCCACACCGCTCGGGAAACGATATACTACAAGATGGGTATACTATATGTTCGGGTCGGACGCGCGCCTCCAAGGAGGACATATAGTACTAGTATGTCCATGTGCGTCTCATCTGGGGCTTCCGGGCAAGCCATATGCTGTGATGCTGCTGCCTGATGCTCCAGACAGCTAATCACGATGGTCGTCGTCTGCATCTCACCACGCCCTTCTTCTGCTTTGGGCCGTCTCGTGCTTGGACGAGTCGACGGATCTCTCTCTCTCTATCGCCCTCTCGCTCTCTGTCCGTGTGTCTGCCTGCCTGCCTGCCTGCCAGTCGGTCGGTCGGTCGGCCTGCCTGCCTGCCTGCCTGCCTGCCTGCCTGCCTTCATCTCGCGGACGCCCGCGTGTCGGGGGCGGCAAAGAGGGGGGTGATGACCTGGCGGGGGGGTGGATGTCATAGCGGGGGCCATGATATTTCCCCAGACTTCATGGCGGGCGCCCCTTCTTATTCCATTACGTCCCTGGCCCCCCCGCTGGGCCGCGCACGTGCCGCCGGTCATGATCTGCACCCCCCCCTCTTGGACGCCCCCCTCTTGGCCGCTCCCGAGCGTGGGCTCGCCCCGTGCCCGCCTCCCTCCGTTCTCTCCTGCCCGTCGTGTCCCCCTCCCCCTCGCTCCGTGTCCGCCTCCAGCCCCTCCCCTCCGTCGCGCCTGGCTCCGCCTGCTCTCTGCTTCCTCCCTCCCGCCTCCTCTCACCGCGGGCAGGAGGAGGAGCAGGAGGAGGAGGAGGACGAGGAGGAGGAGGAGGAGGAGGAGGAGGAGGAGGAGGAGGAGGCAGAGGAGGAGGAGGATGAGGAGGAGGAGGAGGAGGAGAAGGAGGAGGAGGAGGAGGAGAAGAGGGAGGAGGATTGAGGAGAGGAGCAGGAGGATGAGATAGGATGAGGAGGAGGAGGATGAGGAGAGGAGGAGGAGAGGAGGAGGAGGAGAGGAGGAGAACTATCCCGCGTCTCTCTCGGCGGCTTGCTCGACCAGGTTACGACGGTTTCCCGTCTCGCCGTGGCTTTCTCGGAAGAGTGCAGGCCGCGCTTTCTCTCGTTCCTTCTCCCCCAGGCTGCCGTGAGCAGTGCGCCAGCACCATCGGCCTGACGGAGAAAGAGTGCAGGGACTGCTTCAGCGAGGTTCACCAGGAGAGCTGCTTCGCCGCCCCCTTCTTTGCCGAGCACGGCAGCTGCCCTGTCCACTCCCGCTAGTGGGCATGGCTCTGGACCACTTACATGAGAGGTCGGGGGCATGCTGACTTTTGTGAGGCAGCTCCGATGGGGAAATCATCGCTTAGTGCTGCTTGTGAGTGCCTCGTGCGCGAAGCTGCGTGCGAACGTCTATGATGGCAGATCGCAGCGGGACATGATGTCCTCCTCCCGCTGCTCTCGCTCATCCTCGCTGGTTGCTGGGCGTGATGTCGTGGTTCTCGTGGAATCTCATCGTGCAGCCTTGGTGTCGTAGTATTATGGCTTGGCAGCGTCGTGGCGTTGCCGTGTTATGGTGTCGTAGTGGTGTAGTGCTGTCTCCTCGTGGTGCTGCTCGGCGGCGTCGTGGTTTCATGGTGCCGCTGGTGTCGTGGTGTTGTGTTGTCACGGTGCCGTGGTATCGTCGCTGACGAACACAGGCATAACAACGGAGCGTGAAACCGAATGTGCGGCGACGGGGCCACGGCGTGAGAACCCAACCCATGATTGGCCGCATGCCAACGGTATCGGTAGCATCTTGCCCCGTTGACCAGTGCTTTGCCCAAGAGCAGGTCGGGGGTGGCAGGATGCGTGTTTGCGCCGGGCGCTGTCGAGAACCGCCGCATGTTTTATGCATGTTGATCTTTTCCAGAGCGAGAGAATGAACAGTGTCCAATTCGAGCCAATGTAGTATACGACGAAGTGCAATGTATTCACATCAGCTATGGCCTGTGCTTATGCGAACCTTGCTTCAGGGGCTCTGCCGAGGGACTCGACGATCTCTGCCTTGCACTAGTGGCCGAACGTTGCCCCCTGGTACGCCGCCACGCAGTGCCACGCAGGAGGCTCCCGCAAGCGCGAGCGCCTGCCAGGAAACGGGATACGCCTGACGTGGAGAGCCTGGGCGAGAGACTTCGACGACGACGACGGCGACGACGCGCACGTGGCCGCGCGTCTTTCCCGCGCCCAGCCCTCTCGCTGCCGAGGCAGTGGCGGGCCGTCAGCGCAGGCATCCGACGGTGGACCGCCGCGTGCTCGGCGCGCGAAGCCAAGCCACGCGCGCTCCCAGGGGCAACGATAGGGTTAAGTCGGGCCTGTTCCTCTACAGGAGGAAAATTCAAAACTAGTCAAACAATAATACGGGGACGATTTTTTCGTTCCTATTGACAATTCTTGAATATTTTTAAAGCATTTGCAATTTTTTGCGCAAAATCCCCCTGTAGGGGGACACGCCCGAGCTAACGATAGGGGGGGAGATCAGGGGCAACGTTTCGGACTCGAGGCTCGACATTTTCGGGCGTTTTCTTTGGTCCTCGGCGGTTTTCCAGCCTCGGGGTGCTCTCCAGCAGCTGCGCCTCGCCGAGAGCGTTCCGGGGGTGCCAGGATTGTGCCGAATGGCCGCCTGACAGCCGAGTTATGACCCGAACTCCATGGGGGCAACCATATGGGGGATAGGCTAAAAGGGGGGACGCATCGATCGCCAATCGCCCATTGATCGCCGATCTGGATTTGATAGTCCCAAGCCTCCCATGGCCTTGCGGATTCGCTATCGGTGGCCTTACCACCGATCTATCGGCGATGTATCGCCGATTTCAGGTCGATGCTTCCCCCCTATGCCAGTCCCCCGCTAACGTTGCCCCTCACGCTCCCAGTTTCCTGCCTTGCCCGAGGATGTTCTGGTCCGCACCAGGAGCACCAGGAGCGCCTGAGCTCATATCGAAGGCCAAAAGACGGCACAGATATAATTCCTCGCAGGTCCGCGCGGCCCTCCGAGGAATTATGTTTATGTCGTTGTTGGTTCTTCTGTCACAGGGGATGCTGGTGCAGGGGAAGGGCCGAAGCCGAGAACGGGAAAGAACCCGCCCTGTCGTGTTTTTTTCGATTGCGGCGGTTCATCGGCGACGTCGGCGACCTCTGCTCTTCTAGGCCTGCCAGATAAGGTCCGAGTATATGGGGTCGGAGAATCATCGAGCCGCGTCGCCGATGCATCGTCGATGCGGCTCGATGTGGAGCCCGATTTCACCCAGACCGACGTCGCCTGTGCATCGCCGACGTCGCCGATGCATCGGCGATGTGGCGCGATCCTCCGACCCAATCTACTTCGACCGCATGTGGGAGGCCTCTACCTCTCTGGAAGGCCGCATTCTTGTTGTGAGGCTCCGCGATGAAGCCGTCGCACACCTCGTTCTGGGCGTTGTGAGGGTCTGGAGTGGAGAGCGGGCCGGCAGAACTCCTCGATGGGCTGGGCGCGAGGCACTTGAGCCAAGCTCATCAGCTGCATGGTGACAGCGACGAGAGGGACCGTCTCAGCAACCGCTGGTTGATCTCTGGCGAGGCAGGATCGACAGGGCGGGCGATTCGCCACGACGTCGGTGGTGTTGGCCGCAGGGGCCGCGCCCTGCCTCTCCGTGCGAACCAACCGTTCGAGCCTCTCAAGGTCTCTGCAGCGGCGCAGGCTTGTGCCGGAGCGCGGAGGGGGTTCACCCGGCAGGACATTTGCGATGAGTGCCCAGACCTTGCTGGGAGTGCCCCCAACTCCTGCTGCCTTCGGAAAGCTCGGCGTCGGTGTCTCTCAGACATGCACCCCAAGCCTGCCTGCACGTTCTGCCGCCGCACAGGGCGAGGGCCACCTGGCGGGCTTGCCTGAGCCCCCCCCCTCCGTGGCCCTGGCCACGACGAAGTTCGGAGCCGAAGCAAGTTCAACAGTGGACGCGTGATGATGAGGAGCATGGGCAAGGGGAGGACGATCAGTAGATGAAAGGCATGACGGCAGTGACGACGATGATGATGATGATGATGATGATGATGATGATGATGATGATGATGATGATGCTGCTGCTGATGATGATGATGACGATGTTGATGATGATGATGACGACGACGATGATGATGATGCTGATGATGATGATGACGATGCTGACGATGATGATGATGATCATGATGATGAAGATGGTTATGATGAACATGATGATGACGATGCTGATGCTAATGCTGATGTTGATGATGAGCGTCATGATGATGATGCTGATGTTGATGATTACGATGACGATTACGAGGATGATAATGGTGATGATGATCATGTTGATGATGCTGTTGATGATGACGATGACGATGACGATGATGATGCTGATGCTGATGCTGATGCTGCTGATTATGATGCTGATTCTGATGATGATCATGATGTAGGATGAGGAGGATGAGGAGGATATTGATGATGATGATGATGATGATGATGATGATGATGATGACGATGATGATGATGATGATGATGATGATGATGATGATGATGATGATGATGATGCTGATGCTGATGCTGATGCTGCTGATGATGATGATGATGCTGATGATAGCGATGATGTTGCTGCTGATGATGATGATGATGATGATGATAATGATGATGATGATGATGATGATGAGGATGATGATAAATATGATGAGTCAGATGGGGCTGATAGTTGTCATGTGTCGGATGACGGGTAGGACTCGTTTGTGGAGGAATCGGAGCAGTAGCAGTAGAAGAAGAAGGAGGGGGGACGGATCAGTCGCGACTCCCAGGCGGAGTTCTCAACAGACTTCTACTCTGAGGATCACCATGCGGTCGCTGTCCGCGGCAATCTCCGTCGCCCCAATCGCGCGCGCTCCCTGAGCCCATATCCGGGGTTGCGTTGGTGAGTGGGCGGGTAGTGGAGGAGGAAGGATGGGGACAGTGAGCGGGACGGGGAGGGGATGCTGATGATGATGCTGATGCTGATGCTGATGATGCTGCTGCTGCTGATGATGATGATGCTGATGCTGAGGCTTATAAATGATGATGAAGGTGCTGCTGCTGATGTTGTTGTCGTTGTTGTCGTTGTCGTTGTTGTTGTGGTTGTGCTGTAGTTGTAGCTGTAGTTGTAGTTGCAGTTGTAGTTGTTGTAGTAGTTGTTGCTGTTGTTGTTGTTGTGGTTGCAGCCGTTATCGTTGTCGTGATCGTGTTCGTTTTCTCTATTGCTTGTTGTCGTTGTCGTTGTCGTTGTCTTTTTCGTTGTTGTTGTTGCTGTTGTAGTCGTTATTGTTGTTGTTGCTGCTGCTGTTGTTCCTGTTGTTGTTGTTGTTGTTGTTGATATTTTGTTCTTGTTGCTGTTGTTGCTTTTGTTGGTGTTGTTCTGCTGTTGTTGTTGTTGTTGTTGTTGTTGTTGTTGTGGCTGTTGTTGTTGAACTCTCATTCTTGAAGAATAATTATTGTTGATCCCCCCCCCACCGGTGCACATTGTTTTTTTCTATTGAAGTGCCACCCCCGGGGCTCGCACTTTGTTTTTTCTCAAGGAAAGTCTTCCTGCTCAAACTGTGCTCCTGCCCCCCGGGCTACAACAACAACGGCTCCCGCCTGAGACTTCCTCGATTTTTACTCAGGACCCCCGCTCCCGCCTGAGACTTCCGCGCAATTTACTCAGGAAAGGCGCTCCCGTCTGAGACTTCCTCGCAATGTAATCAAGACCCCCGCTCCCGCCTGAGACTTCCGTGCACTTTACGTGGGAACGGCGCTCCCGCCTGAGACTTCTTCGAATTTTACTCAGGACCCCCGCTCCTGCCTGACATTTCCGCGCAATTGACTCAGGAACGGCGCTCCCGCCTGAGACTTCCTCGCAATTTAGTGAGGACCCCCGCTCCCGCCTGAGACTTCCGTGCAATGTGCTCAGGAACGGCGCTCCCGCTTGAGACTTCCTCGCAACTTAGTCAGGGCCCCCGCTCCCGCCCGAGATTTCCTCACAATGTACTCAGGACTGCGCTCTCGCGTGCGACGTCCTCACAAATTATTCTGGAATTGCGTTTCGGCGCTCAGGAACCACGCACGCGCCAAGGACGCCTTCACAACGTGGTATCTTCCCTCTTCCTTCGTCCTTCCCCCTCCCCTTCCTCCCACTCTCCCTCGTTCTTCCCCTCCTCCTCTTGCAGGGCCCGCGCCAATTCCAATGGCGGGCAGAGAGATGTACGCCCCCGAAGGATTGTCCGCCCGTTCCGGTTTGCCCGTACGTCTAGCCCGCCGGCCCCAGCAAAGAGAAATAATCCCCCCGAAAGGGGTGTGATCGAAGACGAAGAGGGCGGGTATCGAGGGTGTAGGGTATACGTGTTGAATGACTCGCGGGCATGTAAGAGCGTACAGCCTTAAAATGGTGGTTGTTGTTGTTGTTGTCGTTGTTGTTGTCGTTGTTTTTGTTTTTGTTTTTGTTTTTGTTTTTATTTTTGTTGTTGTTGTTGTTGTTGTTGTTGTTGTTGTTGTTGTTGTTGAACTCTCACTACTGACGAATAACTGTTCTTGATCCCCCGCCTATGGTGACCATTGTGCTTTTTCACTTGAGATGCTTCCTTCGGGGTTCGCACCTTGATTTTTGATTTCTATTAGGGGAAGTCACCAGGGTCAAACTGCGCCTCTGGCCCCCGCGTTACAGCAACAACGGTTTCCGCTTGAGTCTTCTTCACAATTTATCCAGGACCCTTGCTCACACCTGAGACTTCCTCGCATTTTGCTCAGGACTCGCGCTATCGCTTGGGAATTCCTTACAATTTATACAGGAATCGCTCTCTCGGCGCTCTGGAGTCGCGCTCTCGCTAGAGACTTGCGTGCAATTTGTTCAAGAATCGCGCCCTTGCGTTGGAATTTCCCGTAATTCACTCAAGCGCCGCGCTCCCGACACTCAGGCACCCACGAGTCGCGCTCACGCCTGACTCCCTCACAGCTTGCTTAGGAATCGGAATCTCGCTGCCCTTCTTAGCCCCGTTGCAGCCCCGTTGCAGCCCTTCGTGGTCCTGTTGCAGCCCTTCGCGGCCCGCTCGCAACCCTTCGTGGCCGCGTTCCTTCGTGGCCTCCTCTCTGCCTTTCGTGGCCCCGTTGCAGCCCTTCGTGGCCCCGTTGCAGCCCTTCGTGGCCCCCTCGCTGCACTTCGTGGCCTCCTCGCTGCCCTTCGTGGTCCCGTTGCAGCCCTTCGTGGCCCCCTCGCTACCCTTCGTGGCCGCGGTCCTTCGTGGCCTTCGCGCTGCCCTTCATGGCCCCGTTGCAGATCGCGCTATCGCTCGAGACTTCCTCGCGATTCATGCAGGACGCACGCTTCAGCAACCCGCTTGCTTGACCTGGCCGCCTGGGCCCGCCTTCCCGACCCGCCCATTAGGACCTATCCGCCCGACCTGCCCGTCTGGTTCTACCACTTGTGTTCTCACTTGTTTTCTGCTCCTTGCCCCCTTCTGCTACTCTCTCTCGCGCTCCATCCTCATCCTTTTCCTTGTCCCTTCCTTCCATGCGTCCTCCCTTCCCCCGCCTCTGGGGCTGCACGACATGCACGTTGCAGGTAAGGACACCCCCAAGAGGGCACGATCGAAGACGAAGAGGGCGGGTATCGAGGGTTTGGGATATACGTGTCGAATGGCACGCGAGCGGATAAGAACGATCAGTCTTATGATGATTGAATGCTCAATTCTAGATAACAACTGTTGTTTTTCTCCAGAAGCGGTTCCGCGCGCTCTCGCCTCGACGCCTATTTGAAAACGAGGCTCCCGCGCGAGCGTTGGCTTGAGTGTAAAAGTGTGTCCTTGGAGGCCCGGCTGCGACGACAACGGCTCCCGCTCGATACTTCCTCACAATTTACCCCGATACACCCTGGCCAGAGAAGCCCCCGATCTCAGGAACGGCGCTCTCGCTCGAGACTTCTCGCAATTCAGTCAATTTGGCGGAGGCCCAGCCACGACGACAAGGGCTCCTGCTCGATACTTCCGACGATGTACTCCGGGAGCCCCTGGCGAGGAAGGCCCCTGAACTCAGGAACGGCGCTCTCGCTCGAGACTTCCTCGTGATTCAGTCAAACTGGTGGAGGCCCAACTGCGACGACAAGGGCTCTCGTTCGATACTTCCTCAAGATGTATTCGCAGAGGCCCTTGCCAGAGGGGTCCCCGGACTCAAGAGTGGCGCTCTCGCTCGAGATTTTCTTGTAATTCAGGCAAGTGGGTGGAGGCCCAGACACGGCGACAAGGGTTCCCGTTCGATACTTCTCAATATGCATTCCGAGAGTCCCGGCCTGGCCAGAGAGGCCCCCGAACTCAGGAACGGCGCTCTCGCTCGAGAGTTCCTCGCACTGCAGTCAGTGGCCGACAAGGAAGATATTCCCCCCGAAAGGGGGTGCGATCGAAGACGAAATGGGTGGGTATCGAGGTTCGGGGTATGCAGAATGCAAACATAACGCGTGCCAGTGAGAGCGATCAGTCTTAAAATGATTGTTGTTGTTGTTGTTGTTGTTGTTGTTGTTGGTGTTGGTGTTGTTGCTGCTGCTGTGGTTGCGGTTGCGGTTGCGGTTGCTGTTGAACTCTCATTCTTGAAGAATAATTATTGTTGATCCCCCCCCACCGGTGCACATTGCTTTTTTTCGATTGAAGTGCCACCCCCGGGGCTCGCACCTTGTTTTTTGCTCAAGGAAAGTCTTCCTGCTCAAACTGTGCCCCTGCCCCCCGGGCTACAACAACAACGGCTCCCGCCTGAGACTTTTTCGAATTTTACTCAGGACCCCCGCTCCCGCCTGAGACTTCCGCGCAATTTACTCAGGAAAGGCGCTCCCGTCTGAGACTTCCTCGCAATGTAATCAAGACCCCCGCTCCCGCCTGAGACTTCCGTGCAATTTACATGGGAACGGCGCTCCCGCCTGAGACTTCTTCGAATTTTACTCAGGACCCCCGCTCCTGCTTGACATTTCCGCGCAATTGACTCAGGAACGGCGCTCCCGCCTGAGACCTCCTCGCAATTTAGTGAGGACCCCCGCTCCCGCCTGAGACTTCCGTGCAATTTGCTCAGGAACGGCGCTCCCGCTTGAGACTTCCTCGCAACTTAGTCAGGGCCCCCGCTTCCGCCTGAGATTTCCTCACAATGTACTCAGGACTGCGCTCTCGCGTGCGACGTCCTCACAAATTATTCTGGAATTGCGTTTCGGCGCTCAGGAACCACGCACGCGCCAAGGACGCCTTCACAACGTGGTATCTTCCCTCTTCCTTCGTCCTTCCCCCTCCCCTTCCTCCCACTCTCCCTCGTTCTTCCCCTCCTCCTCTTGCAGGGCCCGCGCCAATTCCAATGGCGGGCAGAGAGATGTACGCCCCCGAAGGATTGTCCGCCCGTTCCGGTTTGCCCGTACGTCTAAGCCCGCCGGCCCCAGCAAAAAGAAATAATCCCCCCGAAAGGGGTGTGATCGAAGACGAAGAGGGCGGGTATCGAGGGTGTAGGGTATACGTGTTGAATGACTCGCGGGCAAGTAAGAGCGTACAGCCTTAAAATGGTTGTTGTTGTTGTTGTTGTTGTTGTTGTTGTTGAACATTATTACTTCTAAAGAATAATTATTGTTGGGACCCCTGGTGCACGACCCCCCCGCCGCGCCTAGGCCGCAGCCACGTTTTCATCATTTTCGTGAGGAAGTCTCAGGCAAAACGGGTTGGTCCGGATCCGGTTGTGTTGTTACGATCGGTTTTCCCTTGCAAAAAAACTATAAAGTGGACATTTCTTGTTCTAACATAATCAAATTTCAAGAATCCCTTGCAAACAATAAGGTAAAGTTGACATTCGCGCGCGCAAGACGAAATCCTTCCAAAACCTTAGTGTTCGCAGCGATTTTAACATAAAAACATCAAAAAACCAATGGTTTTTCAACAAAAAATTGTCAAAATCTCATCCCGCGCGCTCTTGCGGATTCGTAGGAAACCCAACACTTTTTAAACATTTCTGTCAAACGGGCTTTTGCGAGCAACTTTTTCGAACTTCTGCAACAACGGTTGCGCACCTGCCAGGGCCATCATCCCTGTCAAATAATACCATGCGGGACACATTCGTTTTTTCTTCGCGCGCGCACGCCGTCGTCGTCGGCCGCGGGGCCCTGAATAGTAGCCACGGTCGTCCGCATGCCACGAAGTGAAGTGTCCGAACGTCATAGGGCGGGAAGCTGGGTGTGGGTGGTGGCGAAGAGTCGTTTGGAAATTTGGTAGAGCTTGAACCGGCCCCCCCACAAAGTGGGGGTATTGCCCGCCTCCTATGAAAACCCTGGCACTGGTGAGAACGGAGTGTCCCCACGTGCTAGTAATTGTTGTTGTTGTTGTTGTTGTTGTTGTTGTTGTTGTTGTTGTTGAACATTATTTATTCTAAAGAATAATTATTGTTGGGCCCCCTGGTGCGCGCCCCCCCTGCGCCGCCTAGGCCGCAGCTGCATTTTCATCATTTTCGTGAGGAAGCCTCAGGTAAAACGATGTGATCCAGATCCGGTTGTTTTGTTGTATCCGTTTTCCCTTGCAAAAAACACTATAAAATGACATTTCTTGTTCTAATATAATCAAATTTCAAGAATCCCTTGCAAAAAATAAGGTAAAGTGGACATTCGCGCGCGCAAGACGAAATCCTTCCAAAAGCTTAGTGTTCGGAACGATTTTAACATTAAAACATCAAAAAACCAATGGTTTTTCAACAACAAATTGTCAAAATCTCATCCCGCGCGCTCTTGCGGATTCGTAGGAAACCCAACACTTTTTAAACATTTCTGTCAAACGGGCTTTTGCGAGCAACTTTTCGAACTTCTGCAACAACGGTTGCGCACCTGCCAGGGCCATCATCCCTGTCAAATAATACCATGCGGGACACATTCGTTTTTCTTCGCGCGCGCACGCCGTCGTCGTCGGCCGCGGGGCCTTGAATAGTAGCCACGGTCGTCCGCATGCCACGAAGTGAAGTGTCCGAACGTCATAGGGCGGGAAGCTGGGTGTGGGTGGTGGCGAAGAGTCGTTGGAAATTTGGTAGAGCTTGAACCGGCCCCCCCACAAAGTGGGGGTATTGCCCGCCTCCTATGAAAACCCTGGCACTGGTGAGAACGGAGTGTCCCCAGTCTTAAATGATTGTTGTTGTTGTTGTTGTTGTTGTTGTTGTTGTTGAACTCTCACTATTGAAGACAAGTGTTGTTGATCCCCCCTCCGGGGCACATGGTGTTTTTCATCTGAAGTGCCTTTCCAGGGGCTCGCACCAGGTTCTTTTCAGGGAAAGTCTTGGGTCTCAGAATTGGGACCCTGGCCCCCAGTTTACAACAACAGCGGCTCCTGCTTAATATTCCCCTACAGTTCATTCCCACATCGCGTTCTCGGGCGGGATTTCCGCACAATTTATGCAGGAATCGCGTGGGACCTCCTCGCAATCTATTTAGACGCCGCGCTCTCGACACGCAGGAATCACGCTCTAGTTGTGGCGCTATCGCTCGGGACTTCCTCCCCTTCTGCTATTCCCTCTCATGCTCCATCATCCTCCTTTTCCCTTGTCCCTTCCTTACATCCGTCCTCTCTTCGCCTGCCTCAGGGGCTGCACGAAATACACGTTGCAGGTAAGGAAGATAATGCCCCCAAGGAGGTGCGATCCAGGATGAAAAGGGCGGGTATCGAGGGTTTGGGATATACGTGTCGAATGGCACGCGAGCAGATAAGAGCGTGCAGTCTTAAGCATGTTATTGTTGTTTTTGTTATTGTTGTTTTTGTTATTGTTGTTTTTGAATCTTCCAGTTTCTGAATCATTATTGTTGATCTCCCCTCCAGTAGCAGATGTGTTTTTTTCAATTGAAGTGCCACTCCTGGGTCTCGCGCCCGGTTTCTTATCAGGGAAAGTCTTCGTCCTTAAACTGCGCCCCTGGCCCCCGGCTTACAACAACAGCGGCTCCCGCCTGATACTTCCTCGCAACGTATTGAAGAATCGCGCTTTCGCGCAGGACTTCCTTACAATTTTTGTACGAATCGCGCTCTCGCGTGGGACTTCTTCGCAATTTATTTAAACGATGCGCCCTCGGCGCTCAGGAATCACGCTCTCGCTTTGGGCTTTTTCGCGATTTACTTGGGAATCGCGCTATCGCTCGAGACTTCCTCGCGATGCATGCAGGACCCACGCTTCAGCAACCCGCCTGCTTGACCTGGTCGCCTGGGCCCGCTTTCCCGACCAGTCCGCGATGGGTCTGCCCACCCGATCTGCCCGTCTGGTTCTACCACTTGTTTTCTGCTCCTTGCTTCTCTCCTGCTAATTTCCTTTGTGTTCCACTATTTTTCCTCCCCCTTCCACCCGTCTTCTCTTCCCTTGTTTTAGGGGCTGCACTACATGCACGTGGCAGGCAAGGAAGATATATCCCCCAAGGGGATACGATCGAAGACGACGAGGGCGGGTGCCGAGGGTTTGGAATATACGTGTTGATTGCCACGTGAGCAGGTAGACAGGTAGGAGCAGGTATGATTGTTGTTGTTTGCGGAGTAATGGTGGCTTGTATCACGGAGTACTAGCGGTTTATTGCACAGTGTATGCGGAGTAGTCGGGGCCTAATGCTCCGCGTATGTGGAGTAATAGGGGCGTATTGTTCAGTGTATCCGATACACGGAGTAATGGCGGCCTATTACTTTTTTATCCGAGAGAATTCGAGCAGTCGAGTTCAATTGCCCCTATCCGACGCCCGCGCCGCCCAGGTCGGCGCTCGGGCCGGTTCCGAAAATCTCATCTGGGCGCGGCGCCCGACAAAGGCAATTCCTACGTATCCTGAACTCTGGCCTGTCCCTCTACAAGAGGACCAGCTAAAGATAGTGAAACATAGTCGGTGGACGATTTTTGAATATTTTTGGCTACTTTCGAGTTTTGTTGGAGCATTATTTCTTAACCCAAATCCGCCTCTGGGGGGACACGCCCGACCTAAACGTACCCGTCGGTCGTTGAAAATAGGTGTCTTTGGATTCCCAGAGCGCCTTCCTACTTCAAGAATTGACACGCTTCTGCTGTGTTTTGCTCCGTCCTGGGGGGGCCTGGACCCAATCAACTTAGTCCGCCTTCCTACTTCATGTTTTGACCTACTTCTTCCGGCCGACGTGTATCCTCTTTGCCCCCAGTGCCCACATCCTCTGGGAGCTCCCAGGCCGGCTTCCTGGCCAGGCCGGGGGCCGGCGCCCGGCGCCCGGGCGCAAGCTCCCGACGAAGTAAAACGAATGTATGTCTACGTGCATACGGAACAACTCCTCCTCCTCCTCCTCCTCCTCCTCCTCCTCCTCCCTCCTCCTCCTTCCTCCTCCTCCTCCTCCCTATCCTTCCTCCCTCCTCCTCCTCGTCCTCCTCCTCCTCCTCCTCCTCCTCCTCCTCCTCCTTTCCTCCTCCTCCTCCTCCTCCTCCTCCTCCTCCTCCTCCTCCTCCTCCCACGGTCGCTGCGGCGACGCTCGCATCCTGCTCGCGCCGTGCCCTTGGAGCAAAGACTGTCTCCCACGGCTACACGTCGGAGCATCCAGATGCTCCCGCTCTCGCCGCTCTCGCTGCTGTGGCTCCGCGTGCCGCTCCTCCCGTGCTGCCACCCCTTGCGCTGCGCTTCCGCGCCTGCGGCCTCTGCCTCAGCCCCTGGTGTGGCCGCGATGCCGCTCTGCGACCGCTGCCAGGCTGCTCAGCACGGGCAGGCCGCACTGGCCACTCCTGCCTGACCCACCACCCACCACGCCACCCCAACCCAACCCGAAGGCTTCAATCCGCCCTCCATTTCCAGTGGGGGGGGGGCGCGGAACCTTGTGAAAACACGTGGAACCCGCACCCCCCCCAACCCGAGCTTCGGGTCAAGTTCGGGTCTTCGGGTTGGGCTGGGGTGGCCTGGTAGGCAGTCATTGACGAAGGGCTTCGTGCACGGCCTCCCTCTTCCTCCTGGCCCTGCGGCAGCCCTCCGCCCCAATCTCCGCTCCCTGCATCCGGACAGTTGGTTCGCCCGCTCCGGGCCAACTCTGGAGCGCGCGCGTGCGGATCGGCCCTCCGCCGCGCTCTGCGTGCGTCCCGCCGTTCGGGGCTGGACAGACCTACCCTGACGCGTCGATGAGCGAATGGGCCGTTTTCGGTTCGCGAGAGGGCGTCCCGGCTGTCCTTTTTTGCGGGTCCAGGTCCGTCGGTTTCGGCCCCAGGCCGTTTTCACGAAAGGGTGGTTTGGTAAAGGGAGGTCTGTCCACCGCCAATAACACCGGCACGTAGTACGAGCATGTGTTTGTGCCTCCCATCATGTTGCCACGGCCGAGAAGCATAGAAAACGGCGTAAGGTCATGTTCTTGAAGCTCCGGGCGGATCTCTTCGAGCTGGGCGCCTCGGACTCTGGCCTGCGGGGGCCTCGGGCCCTGGCCTGCGCGCGAGCCCCGCAGGGCCCTCGGTCGGTCTCCTACACCACCTTGAGTTCCCTCCTCGGTTCCTTTCCCATCGGGAGGGTTTCTCCGAAGGGCTTCGGCGACCCGTCCTCCTCCCCCTCCTTCCTCCTCCTCCCTCCTCCTCCCTCCCCCTCCTCCTCCTCCTCCTCCTCCTCCTCCTCCTCCTCCTCCTCCTCTCCTCCTCCTCCTCCTCCTCCTCCCCCTCCTCCTCCTCCCCCTCATCCTTCTCCTCCTCCTCCTTCCTCCTCCTCCTCCTCCTCCTCCTCCTCCTCGGGTCGCCCTCGGCCCCGGGGGAAACGGTGCATCCCCATCCCCCTGTTGCCGCTGCTCCTCCCTCATTCCACGCGCCATGCAGCAGCCCGCACCCTGGGCTGGCGGGTTCCGACCTGCAAGTGTCCAAAACCATACAGCTCGTCGACGTGCCTGCAGACGACGCCAGCAAGAAGGCGTCTCTTGAGCAGCAGCACAAAGACCTGGAGCTGTGGTGGAAGCAGCAGCAGGAGCGGCCACGTGGACCGGAATGGCGATTGAATCTCTATTATGTAATGGCCGTCGGCCCGTCTCGCCACCGTGCTTGGGTTGTGGGGATGAAACCTATTGGATGTTCGTTGGGATCTCGTGGGGGGCTTCTCGGGGCCCTGCTGGAGGGAGTTTGGACGCCTCTCGGAGGCCTCTTGCGGGCCTCTTGTGGCCTGTCGGGGGCCTCTTGGGCGCCTCTTGGGGCCTCCTGGGCGCCTCTTGGGTCCTCCTGGGGGCCTCTTGGGGCGGAAGGGTAGGATTTTCGGTTCGGGCCCCCTTTTGGGGCCGTCTTGGGACCTTCTTGGGCTGTTTTGAGCGCCTCTTGGGGTGTTTTGGGGTCCTCGTGGTTTGTTTTGGGGCCCTGTTGGAGGCCTCTTGGGCCGTCTTGGGGCGGTCTTGGGGGTCTCTGGGGCCGTCTGGGAGCGTCGGGAAGCGAAAAAGGGGAGAACGCCGAAATCGCTAAAAGACCAAGAAAATCAATTTTGCTTCTCGGGGCTCTCTTGGGAAGCCTCTTGAAGGCCTCTTTGGGCGTCTTGAAGGCTTCTTGGGCCATCTTGGGGCCATTTTGGGCGTCCTGGAGCGATCGTTCGCCGACTCGGTGCCCTCTTGGACCGTCTTGGGGGCGTCTTGGGGCTCTATGGGTCCGTCTTGGAGCCCTCGTGAGCCCGCGAGAGTCACGCGCCAAGCAGCGACGGGCAGCGGGAAGCCCCGAGAGAGTTGGCAATTTGGGTTCCGGTCCCCTTAGAGACTCTTCAGTAGTGAGGACTGAGGCTCAGGGGATTGGGCAAAGGACTTAAGGATACG
>CAUYUJ010011094.1:0-24763 GCA_963575745.1 Prorocentrum cordatum
GTCGGAGGAGGAGTCGGAGGAGGACGACCAGTGTAGACCCAAGAGTCATCCACGATGTTGGAGTAGATCCTCCCTCCAGGCTCCCTCTTCATAAGCCCCTATAAGGGTTGGTTTCGATTGATGGAAGAACTGCCTCGTTGGAAGACATCCGTTTGAAGACTTTGAAGCATGCCACAACAGTGTTATCGGGATTCCAACGCCACGGATCAACATGACTATTTCGTCTTGACGGTCCTGAATCGTGCCGGAACGCCATTCCTATGACTTCAACACAGGGAACCGACGTAAGTGTTACACCCGCGTCATCTTGAGTCCTTCCAGAATACGATTTTTGGTACGCTGATGATAGGAATCCTCAAAACTCTTGAACATTTTGACAATGAATGTGCGCGGCTCTAAGGCGAGAGCCACATTTTGAAGAGCAACCACCCTCAATCCGTGAAGCTCCTTGGCATTTGTTTAACGAATGTGCGCCGCGCTGAGGCGAGAGCCACATTTTGAAAACAAGCCGCCTTCAATCCGTGAAGCTCCTGCAAATGTTTAAAACGAATGTGCGCCGCGCTGAGGCGAGAGCCACATTTTGAAAACGACCCGCCCTCAATCCGTGAAAATCTAGCATTTTTCCCAACGCATGCGCGCGGCGCTAAGGCGAGAGCCGCATTTTGAGAACCACCCGCCTTCAACCCATGAAACTCTGGCAAATTTTGAAACGAATGTGCGCCGCGCAAAGGCGAGAGCCACATTTTGAAAACGATCCGCCCACAATATGTTAAGCTCTGGCAGTTTTTTCAACGAATGTGCGCGTAACTAAGGCGAGAGAAACAGTTTGAAAACGAGCCGCCCTCCATGTGTGAATCTGTTGCCAATTTTTAAGTCATAAATGGTGAGGGCGTCTCAGGCAAAACGCCCGGCCCGCCCTGAGAACTGGCCTCGGGGTGCGACAGGGAGCAGTTAATTATAAGGAAGAAGAATGGAGGAGGAAGAGGAAGAGGAGGAGTTGGTGGAGGAATCGGAAGAGGAGGTGGAGGATGAGGGGGAGGAGGAGGAGGAGGAGGAGGAGGAGGAGGAGGAGGAGGAGGACGAGGAGGAGGAGGAGGAGGACGGAAGGAGGAGGAGGAGGAGGACGAGGAGGAGGAGGAGGATAAGGAGGAGGAGGAGGAGGAGGAGAAGGAGGAGAAGGAGGAGGAAGACGGAAGGAGGGAGTGGGGAGGGACCCTGACCCCCGACGTCGTGATCTTTGTCACAGCGTCGGCCCCTGGAGGTGGGGAACCCTTCCCAGGGACTGGGTGTTTCGTCCCGAGTGTCTTCTTGACGGTCCCGAGGCCCAATGAGGGCCCCTGGAGGCCGGAAGTAGCGCAAAACCTCCCGTCGTGATTGTTCCACGGCGCGAAGAGGTCCGGGGAGGGAGGGAGGCGTGGGGGAGGGGCAGGGGTCCTTGGGAGACGGAGCGAGGGAAGGGCCCAGAGGTCCGACGCCGTGCTTTTCTCAATACGCGGTTCCCGGGAGTCTCGGCCCATTCCCCAGGACCGGATTCTAATGCCGAGTCGTTTTTTGACGGTCCCGAGGCCCAGAGAGGGCCCCCAGGGGCCGAAATTTGATAACAAAAACCTGCGTCTTGATTTTTTCGATACGTTGGGTCTCTGGGGGTGGCCTTGCAGGGAGGGGCCCAGACAGCCGACGTCTTGGCCTTCTCCCCAGGGCCGGTCGCGGGGGCCAGGTGGGGTCCTCCGGAGGCCGAAAGCGGCGAGCCGAGTCCTCGTCCTCCGCCTCCTCCCTCCTCCTCCTCCTCCTCCTTCTCCCTCTCCTTTCATCCTCCTCCTCTTGTCTTCCTCCTCCTACTCCTCCTCCTCCTCCCTCCCTCTCCTCTTCCCTCCTCCTCCCTCCCCCTCATCCTCCTCCTGTCCTCTGCTCCTCCTCATCTCTTCCTGCTCCTCCTCACTCCCTCTCCTCCTACGTCCTTACTCCTCCTGCTCCTCCTCCTCCTCCTCCTCCTCCTCCTCCTCCTCCTCCTCCTCCTCCTACTCTTCCACCGAGGACGAGCAACGATGACAACGACGACGACGACGACGACGACGACGACGACGGCGATCACCACCACCACCGCGGACGAAGTCGGACGGACCGTGCCGACGACCTCCCGACGACGCCCGGCGCCCAGCGTGGGCTCCCGAGTTTGTTTGGATGCCTGGGGTCGCAGGGCCCTCTGAAGTCTCGGGGGTGGATAGACCTCCTGCCATTGTGGAGTTGTGAGCTGTTTGAGCTTAATCATCTCCTGTACTGTCTGTATAGTTACTTGTCATACACATATATGTTCGCACGTGTGCGCGCATCCGCTGCTGTTTTGACCCAGGCACCTTTCGACACCATGTCTCTCTTGAGAGAAAACATCCCTCGTTTTCGCCACTGGCCGTCCTTGACGCGTCAGTGGTAGCGGAGCGGTCGGTCTTCCCCGGCCGTCTCCAGTGACCGCCGCCATGCCGGCGGACGGGCAGCCTCCGGCTGCTAGCAGTGGCGATCGAGATAAGGATGACTCTCAGGGAAAACAAGGCCAGAGAGGCCGCGAGGCCCAGAGTGGCGCGCCCCAGAGCGCGACTGGCAGCAGCAGCAGTTTCACATCGGCGCAGGCGCTCGAGCTGAGGAGCATTCTGCGCGAGGAGATCAAGGCGGCCCTGGCCTTCTCGGGTACCGCGGGCCCTACGTCGGAAGGTGCGGCTCAACCGGCCCGCGACTCAGCATCCGGATCCGACCCGTGGGAGGAGCTCGGCAACGATCCCTGGCGGGAAAGATCCAAGCGAGGCGTCGGAGAGAATGAGGGAGCGCGATGGGCAGGCAGAGGCTGGTGGTCAGCCTCGGCCGACGCGCCGAAGGATTCTCAGGACGACGCGGACTTGGGCCAGAAGAAGTGGGGCGCCAGAGACTGGCGCGGCAGCAGCAGCAGTGCGTGGCGACAGTCCCCAGAGGACTGGTCATCTTCGTGGTGGGAGAAGCCCGACCTGAACGACCCCGACGCGTGGTTGGGATGGAGCGAGTACCGCTTGTGGCGCCGAGGCATACGACGCTGGCTGGCCGGGACAGGTGTCTCCGTCGGCCGTCGTGCAGACAAGATCCTGAAGGTGCTGGACCTCGACTTGCGCAAGAAGTTCGAGGACCTATCGGACGACATCCTCGTTTCCGAGGCCGGCCCGCAGGCGATCCTCGATCGCTTGGACGTGCTCAGCGGCCAGAGGCAGGACGACGAGATGAGACGAGCCGGCCGCGAGTGCTTGTTCGGGTTTCAGCGCCGGCAGGGCGAGACGCTGAGCGTCTACGCGGCCAGGATGGACCAGGTGTTCGACCGCCTCTCTTCGCAGGGGCTCGAGTTGAACAGCAAGTGGCGACACCTGTTCATTGAGGAAGGAGTCGGTCTAGACGACTCACAGAAGCAGATGCTCAAGATTCTCAGTAAGAACTCAGGAGAGTACCAGGATCTGCTCCACGCCATTCGAGAGATGGATATGCAGCGAAATGAGAGCCTGACCCAGAGCAAGAAGACGTTCGCTGAGTTCGAGCAGACGTCACAGCCCGTGTTCTACGACGACGAGGATGCCAGCAGCGTCTCGTCCATGGATTCCAGTCAAGAGCAGACCGTGCTGGTGACGCTGGACAAAGCAGACCTCTCGGAGCTAGAAGTTCCAATCATCTTGGCAGAGCTCGCTTCCGAGAGGCGCAAGACGTGGAAGGAGAACAAGGACTTCAAGAGGCGGCTGAAGGTAGACCGGAAGTATTTCCCGACGCCGCCTCCTGCTCACCCAGGAGCCCGTCCTCCGCGACCACATCGTGGACAAGACGGACAGTATCGTCCTCGCAAGGCGAGGTTATCTCCTCAGCAGTTGATGAAGGTCACGAAATGCCACAAGTGCCATCAGAAGGGCCACTGGGCCAAGGAGTGCCCGAACCCTCCAGCATCAGGTCCCCCGGGGACGACGCCGAAGCAGGGATTCTTCGTCTTGACGAACGGCGGGCCCTCCTCGTCTGGCCTGGTGCTGATGACGACGTTCGACCAGAACCCCTTGGAGGCGCTGATCGAGAAGGCTCGGTCATCGGTCGTCTCCACCTCCCCATCTTCTGAGCTGGCTCCGCAGGTTTTTCTGACCACACCCGGTGGGGAAATCATTGTAGATACGGCGGCGGGCCAAGGGCTCATAGGCCCTGGGTCCCTCTCGAAGCTGGACGAGAGGCTCGCCGCGCTCGGTTTTCGGATCCCCCGGGTGCCCAGTGCCAACAGACATGCCCAGGGGGTGGGAGGCCGCACCAGTGTTTTGACCGGTCTTCTGGTCCCTACTGGGATAGAGGGCCGTCTCGGAGTGATGGAACTCGATGCGGTCAGCGAAGAGGTTCCAGCTTTGATGCCAATTGGTATGCAGGAGGCCTTAGGAGCTGTCATAGACCTTCCAGAAGAGAAGGTCACTTTCAAGAATTTAGTCACGACGACGCCGTTGAAGGCACTTCCGTCGGGACATCGGACCATTCGGATTGACAAGTTAGGCTCTCCCGACGATTTTCATGTTCCAGAGTCGGTGTCGAGCAGGTTCGGTGTCTCGAAGTCTGATTTTGTGCGGCAGCCTGTTTCGCAGTATAAGGCGTCGATGAGAGACGGCGGCGACAGTGTCGTTTTGGCGACGTCGGACGACCAGTCGGGGGAGCACGGCGAGGGTAGATCGAGGGTCCCGGGTCCAAGCCAAGGGTTCAGGGATCCAGTCCAAGATCGGTGCGAGCCGTCCCTTCACGAGTTGGTCGAGATTTCAGCCTATTCAGCACTTCCAGCAGGTGCCGTACCATATCCAGATACGGTTCCAGCCTTCCCAGCGTGGATATCAGCTCCAGCTCCAGCTTATCCAGCATCAGTATCGCACGATATAACAGGCCGTGGGGAGCAAAAGGGGTCAGCAAAGGAAGCTCTCGTTAGCAACGGTCCGGGCGCAGCTCGAGAAAATACGCCAGAACGTTCCAACGCGTCAAACGTTCCTCAAAACCACTGCGCCTCCGCGGCGTCCCGGTCCGTTTCGTTTTGCTCAAGCCTCCAACCCATCACGGTTTGTGATTCCCTTCAGAGTTCCATTCAGAGCTTACTGGGAGATACCGCACGTGAGCGGCATGACAGACCAACGCTATGTCCTGACCGGCCGAGATGTGCCGGAAGGAATGCAGATGAAGCACCTCCGCTGGGTCCACGTGGTCGCGCAGAGCCTCAGGATAGAGTAGGCGCTCAGCCTGTCGCTTCTCGACATGAGCCGCACAGGGCGACTCTGGCCGGTGGCCTTCACTCGCAAGCAGCGCCAGTTCACGATCCAGATGCTACAGTGTCGTCACGATCCGCTGAGGCGCAGAGTCGTGGCCAACGCGAGCGCGACCTGGATCAAGTGCATCGACTGCGACCTGAGGCTGGCCTACTGGAATCGCCCGAAGATCGAGGTGCAGCCCCAGCTCCTGGCGATCAAGGACGACCCGAATCATGGCTCAGGGCCAGGGTCGGGATCATTGAGCGGCGCTGCGATGCCGAACATCCGTCGCTACAACAAGGGCCAGGACGACACGAAGGAGCTCCTGACCAGGCTGGTCAAGACCGACACCTCCAGGAGTCCGGCAGCGGTGAAGGTGCCGGTCCACTCGAAGGCCACGTCGAGGCCTTCCTACGTACCGATGCAGGTGGACGAGCTGGCCCAGGCGGAGCGGAAGAGCCGACCGAGGACATCGGAGAGTACTCTTGCGAAGGATATGAAGGAGCTGAAGGACGCGATTCTGCAGCAGAACGAGTACATCCAGCAACACAGCCAGGCTCTGCAGTTCCTCATGCAGCCGCACCTGGCCCAGATCCAGCAGTGCCAGGAGGCAGCGGTCATGGCGGCGATTCCGGGCACGCCGCGCCAGGCCGACAAGTGGGAGGTGATCGGTCAGCCAGTCTCCCAGTCGCCGGCGCCGGAGATGCCGATCGCAGCGGAGAAGGAGTCCTAAGAGGAGCCGGCGGCAGCTGGGCTGGCATCCTTGTCGCTGAGCAGGGCACGTGCTGCGGCATGAGCCGGTTCGTGAGTGAGGTCGGTTGCAAATCTCTTTATCTTCAGCAGGCAGTTTCCCCGCTGAATGCGCCGGCGTCCGAGCTATTCTATTTCCCAAGGTGCAAGGAGGAGATGTGGAAGAAGCATCGGGATATGGGGCACTCGTGGATTCTTCTTGGCAAACAGGACGACCGGTTGCAGGCACTTCTCAGCTCGGGAGATCCCTTGAGCTCTTTTCCTGTCGAGGGCGAGTGTCACTTAGTTGTCCGTCACGACGGCTGGGCCTCCGCCATCCAGGATGCAGAGTTTAACGATGACTACGAGACGACGATTTCGAGGCGACAACGTCGAGACATGGAGAAAAGCCTCATGACTCTCCTTGCGGCCGAGTCAGGAAAGAGCAGCGGAGGACAACAAGAGCCACCAGGACACCGAGCACCTCCAGATGCTGAAGTTCGGGGAACCTCCACCCGTGCGTGTCCGCCCGATTCGAGCGCTCGTTCAACCTCTGCTGCCTCTGCCTCGTTACAGGACTCGTCCCCTCTCCTCTCCTCCCTCCTCTCCCGTCGTGAGGTCGGTCGTCGGAGGAAGGAGGGAATGTCTCGGGGAGTGATGGAGGTCTTCTCCCCGCCAAGGATATGCCCGGTGGCACGCCAGCTGGGCGTTGCCGATCACGGAAGTCTGGACCTTTCCACGGGCTGGGATTTTCGGCGATTCAGGGACCGTCTTCTGGCCCGCGAGCTCGTCCGTTCGAGGAGACCCGGGGTCCTTTTCCTGGAACCGCCCTGTCGAGTTTTCAGCGTGGCTTTCGAGATTTCCAGAAATGTGATGGACCCCGTTGTGCGAGCTCGGGCGGTGGTCGAGGGCATGATATTGCTCCGTTTCGCGGTGGAGTTTGCCGAGCTCCAAGTGTCACTTGGAGGGGTCTTTGTTCTGGAACATCCCGAAGGGGCGTCTAGTTGGAAGTCGGCTCCCACGAAAAAACTCTGGTCTCTTCCAGGTGTTCAGTCGGTTGTTTTTGACATGTGCCGCTTCGGACTGTGCGTTGACAGCAGCGGCGAGCTTTCCAAGAAACCAACCCGCATCATCAGTAACGACTCGGAGTTTGTGGCTTCTCTTTCGAGTTTTCGGTGCAAGGGGGACCGCCCTCATCGCGTCCTTCGAGGTTCAGCTCAGACCTCCAAGGCGCAGGTCTACCCCCCCAACCTGGTGCGTCACCTGGCCACTGTTACCAGAGGGGTGCTGGACAGGAGGGCCAGGATGGCTCGGACCTCGGACGTGATCGGATGGATTCGCAAGGAGCTCCCGTGTCAGGTTGAACCCAGTTCCACCCTTGTTCCAGATGTGTTGTGGTCTTGCTTCCCTTCCGTGGTCGACCCAGAGGGGGCTTTGGACGAGGGTCCCGACGAGGACGAGGCGACTCCATGTCTCGAATCATCCGTCGGGCTCGGACGTTCGGATTCCCCCCCCCTGGAAATCGATGCCAGGCTGCGCAACTTGATACAGAAGGTTCATGTTAATCTCGGACACCCCGCTCGCCCCTTGTTTCTGCAGATTCTCCGCGGCGCCCATGCGAGACCAGAGGTTTTACAGTATGTGAAGAGAGAGTTTGCCTGTCCTGACTGCGAATCACACCCGCGCCCCGCCCGCCGGAGATATGTGGCGATGCCCCGCGCGTGCCAGTTTAACCGGGTCATTGCGGTGGATACTTTTCACATTAAGTTCGGTGAGACTCTGTTGACCTTCCTCAATATGATCTGCCACGGTACGAATTACCAAGTGGTGGCCAGATATGAGAGAGGGGCTCGAGAAGCGTGGGAGTGTTTCGTGTCGTCGTGGGTGCGGTATTTTGGCCCCCCGGAGCTCTTGATCTCCGACGGAGGACCCGAATTCCAGGGCGAGTTCTCTCGGGGAGCCGAGCAGCGCGGCACTTTTCAGCACATCACCAGTGCCGAGGCCCCGTGGGAGAACGGCCGCTGTGAGAGACACGGCGGTTGGGTCAAGGACTTGACTCCCAGAGGTTCCGAGGGGGCCCCGGTGTCCAACGAGCGCGAGCTCGAGCTGCTGGTTTACGAAATCGCGGCGGCCAAGAATTCCTACCTCCACCGTGGAGGGTTCTCTCCGAACCAGTTGGTGTTCGGCAAGAACCCCAGAGTTCCCCAGGACCGTCTTTCCGATGATCCGGTCAATCAAGTAGGACTTGACGACATGGCCGAGGGGGTTTGGGATCAGGACACAGCGGCCGCGGATTTTGCCCGGGCCATGGCCATCAGGAAGCGTGCCCGGACCATGTTGTTCGAGGGCAGCTGCCGGGAGAAGGTTCACTCGGCTGCTCGAGCTCCCGGGCATCGGGATCAAAAGTACGCTCCAGGCGACTGGGTGTATGTGTGGAGACGGGCACCAGCTCTGCAGCAGAAGAAAACCTACGCCCTGCAGAGGGACAGGTGGTGCGGCCCGGGCCTTGTCGTTTTCCAGTGCGGGAATTCCGTTTGGGTCTCTATGAGATCCCGTCTTTGGAAATGTGCCACGGAGCAGCTTCGACATGCGTCCGGCCCAGAGGCCCGCGGGGCCGAAATGCTTCAGGACACGGCCCTCCAGGAGTTGGTTCGTCAGGTCCAGTCCGGGTCCCAGAGAGCCGGGGTCGACGTGTCCAGGGAAGGTCCCCCACCGGGCGAAGAGAGGCACGGTCCGGTCGTGAGTGATCGAGAAGGGATACAGCCTCCGCTCCCTCCGGCTCCTGCGGCTCCGGATCCTGGCCAGCTGCCCCCAGCCCGTCGGACGGCGGGCGAGCCAGGTGCTGAGGTGTCTCCGCCCGCTGTGCCTCCGCCCGCGGTGCCGGCTCCTGCGGCTTCCTCGGGTGGGAGAGAGGATCGCTCGATGTCTCGCGAGGTCTCCTCTCGCACGGATCTTGCATCCGACAGGTTGTCCGAGGGAGAGAACGAGTCGGCCGGCGAGGTCAGCGTCGGCAGCAAACGTAGAGGTCCCGAGCTTGTCCAGTCTAGTGTCGACGGGAGCATGCCAGGCATCTCTGAAGAGCTCTCGGCCCCTCCCGGCTCGGCCTCCGCTTCCCAGGATCCCAGTTCGGTCGGCCCCGGGGTTCAGTCGCGTCCCCCCTCGGAGATTCAACCAGAGGCGAACCGAGAGGGAGGGGAACAGCCCGGCCCAGCTCGGCTGAGGGAGCTCGCTCTGGTCCAGGCCAACCGCGTTCGGGACATGGGTGCTCGAGCGTGGGATCGCCCCCTTTTGTCCAGGGAGCAGTTTGACGCGGAGGTCAGGTCCAGGCCCGTCGACCTGGCCAGGTACGGAGACCGTCTTAACAGGCTGCCCCGTCCGATAGAGGATCTTCAGAGGGGGGGCAGTTCAGTTCGAGGCAGGATCGCCGATTGGGAGTCGCTCAGGAGAAACTCGAGGAGTCCACCTCGGGGGGCCAGACAGGAGTCGGGTTCCGATCAGATGGACACTGCCGCCGCTCTTCTCTCTCTCAGCACTGATCAGGCTGGACAGTACTTTGCCTCGGTCTACGAGGGTTTGACGGAACAAGGTTGGTCCGGCGACTGGACCAATTTTGTGAACGGCAACGCCGACGTGGAGTTGGTTCCGGGGGAGTCTGGATCGTCATCCGAGGGGGCCCTTACTCTCGCCGCGTCCCGAGGGGGCGAGATCTCCGTTTCCAAGCTCGATGCCGAGGGTAGACAGGCCTTCCGAGATTCGGATGCCAAGGAGCGGTCCAATATCCTGGGGGTGGGGGCGGTGCATGTCCATCCTCCTGCGGGGGGAAAGTGTCTCAGGGCCCTGTATCCTAACCGAGTGGTCTCGTCCAGGATGGTCAGGAGGTGGAAGCCTCAGGAGGGCTGCTACAGCAAGCCACTGGCCAAGGGCCGGTGGTGCGTGCGAGGCCACGAGGACGAGGACACTCAAGAGTTGAGAGTTTATGCTCCGACGCCTCAGATGGAGTGTTTGATGCTGTTTCTCACGACGGCCCTCGCCCTGGGGAGGACCTTGACCATTGGGGATCTCAAGAATGCCTTCTGTCAGTCGGATCCTCTTCGGAGGAGCCGCGGGGGGGTGTTCGTGGAGCCCTGCGAGGGCCTGGGCCTTGACGCTGGCAGTTTGATCGAATTAATCGCTCCAGTCTACGGACTGGACGACGCTCCGTTGGCCCTCCATCGTACGACTGTTCGTTTCTTCGAATCCTTGGGATACGTCCGTTCGAAGTTGGAGCCGTGTTGGACGGTCCGCAGGGGTTCTAAGGGTCCGGGCGCCATGGTTTTGATTGAAGTGGACGACTGGGCCATCGGCTTAGCGGAGAGTGTACGTGAGGAACAGATTAAGGCGTTTACCGATCGGTTCGTTTTCGGGAAGCTTAGGCCTGTGGATTCTGAGGGGGTGGAATATATTGGGAGGCGGGTTCGACGACTACATGGCCGCATTCTAGTTGATCAACAGAAATACATCCTCGAGAATCTTCAGCGCCTTTATATATCCCGGGATCGACGAGGTAGGCATGATCAGCCCTTGTTGGGCCGCGAGAAAATCGAGTTCAGGTCGCTCACTTACCGACTCAATTGGGTCGGCCGAGAGACTCGGGCAGAGGCTTGCGGCACCGCGTCCATCCTGGCTTCTCGAGTGGAGTCTCCGACGGTGGGCGACGCTCTGCTGGCCAACAAAATGGTAGATCATCTTCGGCAGACAGCAGCTATCCCCATAACTATTTGGAAATTCCGCCCCGACGACCTAATCTTTGTCACTTCCTCGGACGCCGGAGGGGTTGCCGCCAACGACTCCGATAAGGCCCAGCTAGCTTGGCAGGTATGCGCAGCAGATCGTTCTTTGTCCACAGGATCCAGAGCACGAGTGTCTCCTCTAGCTTGGCGATCCCATCGCGCTAAGCGAGCTGTTCCCTCTACCTTGGCCGGCGAGGTCCATTCTCTTTCCGGGGCTCTGGCAGAAGCTGAGTGGTTACAGCTCCTGTACCTGGGCGTGTTGAGGGGCGGGGTGGTCACAGAGGAGTGGCGAGATAAGCTTGGTCCGTTCGCCGCTGTTCTTCGTTCGGATTGCTCCCTGAATGCACAGCAAGAGGGAAACTTGAGCATAGTCGACGCTAAGGGGATTTTCGACACTTTAGAGCGGGACTCGACGGGTTCGAAAAATGACAGGCGATCAGCTATTGACCTCTCGGTCTGTCGGGACACCCTGGGGCGCTTTGGAGGGACTATAAGGTGGGTGCCACATCCGGTGATGACAGTGGACGCTTTGACTAAAGCAGATCTAGCAAAATGCAACGCGGCTCAGTTGCAGATGCTGAAGTCGGGCATGATGAAGCTCACCCCAGAGGAGGACAGTCTCTCCACCCGACGCGAAGACCCGACCTCCCGAGATCGATCCCGAGCCGCCTCCCTTCGACAACTGTCCCGGTCGTGACGGCGACGAAGTCTCTCGAGTTGTATATCATTTCCTCTTGCACAGTTTTCACAGTGGCTGTGAGGTGAGATGAATTTAAGCTCACCAAAATTTAGGCCCGCTGTGGAATTGTGAGCTGTTTGAGCTTAGTCATCTCCTGTACTGTCTGTTTAGTATGTCATACACATATATGTTCGCACGTGTGCGCGCATCCGCTGTTGTTTTGACCCAGGCACCTTTCGACACCATCTCTCTCTTGAGAGAAAACATCCCTCGTTTTCGCCACTGGCCGTCCTTGACGCGTCACCATGACACGTCGATTAAGGAATTGGCCGTTTTTCGGTTCGCGGGAGGGCGTCGCGGCCGTCACTTCTGCGGGTTCGGGTCCGACGGTTTCGCTCCCAGGCCGTTTCCACCAAGGGGAGGTTTGCTAAAGGGAGGTTTGTCCACCGCCGAAAGTCTCGGCCCCTTTCCCTGGTGGCAGCTTCTCCTCCTTCTCCTCCTCCTCCTCTTCCTCCTTCTCCTCCTCCTCGTCCTCCTCCTCCTCCTCCTCGTCCTCCTCCTCCTCCTCCTCTTCCTCCTCCTCCTCCTCCGCCGAAAGTCTCGGCCCCTTTCCGTGGTGGCAGCTTCTCCTCCTGGATCCATGTCGAGGGCTCCAGGGATCGGAGCCGGGCCCTGGAGGCGGAGATTCTGGGGAACACCTCAATCGATCGATCCTGGGTCGGCTCCCAATCGATCGATTTTGGATCCTCGATCCTCGATCGATCGACAACCTCCGAAAACGTCCGGCAACCGTCGGCAAAACCTTCGAGGACGTCAAACCTCGTCGACCTCGTAGGGAAGCGTTGGTGACGGCGACGACGCTGGAGGCCTCCCCCGCCACTTGGCCTCGATCAGTCTTCGATCGACCATCGATCGGTCCTCGATCTTCGATCGATCTTCGATCGATCGTCGATCCTCGATCGATCGTCGATCATCGATCGATCCTCGATCCTCGATCAGTCGCCGATCCTCGATCGGTCTTCGATCTTCGATCGATCGTTCATTCTTGATCGCTCGTCGATACTCGATCGATCCTCAATCCTCGATCAGTCGTCGATCCTCCCCCGAGAGCCTCTGGGAGCCTCCGAGTATTTCTCTCAACCTTTCACTACATTCGGAGACCTCGGAACTCATGTGAATACCTTCGATCATCTTTAAGTACCTTCGGACACCTTGCTCGAATACCATCGAGAATACCATCGAAGGTCCTCGAACGTCGGAGATACCTTGAACACCTTCGGGTCGACTGGAGGTCGGCGTCACCCCAATTTACGAAGACTATGTGTGCGTCGCCCCCCAGGGGCGACGCGCGCGTCGAGAGATCCTGCAGTATGAGCTGCGTGGGGCAGGCGCTTTCAGGCCGTGCCGCTCGGGACGCCATCTACTACTCTCCGGACCTCCCAGGAGGCCCGAAGAGGCGAAGGCGAGAGAAGGGTAGAGCTATGGATGCCTCCCTCTCTCCTGCGACGGGAGCGAGGGAGGAAAAAAGAGAGAGGAGGGCGAGAGGGAGGGAGGGGGGCGAGGAGGAGGAGGGAGGAGGAGGGCGAGAGGAGAGAGAGGGTGGTGGTGCTGCATGTCCGGGTCGGACGTGCGTCGCCACGGGGGGCCACATCGTGCCGGTCTGCTGGACGCTGCGGCGCGCGCCCGCGCGGCGACCCGCCGTGCACTCCCGGAGGCGTTCCCGCTCTCCACGCCGCCGCGGAAGTGTCTCGCGCCGAGGTGGCTGCCGCGTCCTCGTGGGAGTTTTCGGTGGCCGTGCTCTCTCCTCGGTGGCCCGCGGACGCGCCAGCGGTGTGTGAAGCAACGGCGAAGGGGGACAGCCAATGGAATAGGAAGGCGTGGTTCGTGGCCCAACCTGTTGTAGGAACGCGTGGTTCGCGTGTTCCTACACCTCGCTGTGTCGTCTTCGTTCGACACCTCTCGCACACTCGAATTGCAGGAAGCGGTGCTTCGTGATTTCCTACATTTTGTTTTGCGTGAGCTCGGTGCCACAAGAACCAGATTCCCAATCGCACCGTTAACCAAGCGCGCCGTTAGCGCGGCCTTGGAATAAAACCATACCTTGTGCGCCGCGTCGTGGGAGTTCTTGTTGGCCGTGCTCTCCTCAATAAAAGCTGTGCTTGTCCGTGGAGGGGCAGGAGGAGGCGGAGGAGGAGGAGGAGGAGGAGGAGGAGGAGGAGGAAGAGGAGGAGGAGGAGGAGGAGGAGGAGGAGGAGGAGGAGGCGGAGGAGGAGGAGGAGGAGGAGGCGGAGGAGGAGCAGGGAGGAGGAGGGCGAGGAGGCGGAGGAGGAGGAGCAGGGAGGAGGAGGAGGAGGAGGAGGAGGAGGAGGAGGAGGAGGAGGAGTTGGAGTTGTGTTAGCCTCTCCCTCGTGCGCCCCGCAACGCCTCCGGGCCGCCCGGAGGAGCCGCAGCCGAAGCTGGCCGCCGCCGTGGGGGCGCGCGTGGGCGGCCCCGCGGCGGCCGAGCTCTCGCCGCAGGAGCCGCCGGGCAGCGCCTCGTCCGCCCGGCCCGCGCGCTCGTCGTCGTCGTCGTCGTCGTCGTCGTCGGCGGCGGCGGCGGCGGCGTCGTCGCCGTCGTCGTCGTCGTCGTCGTCGTCGTCGTCGTCGTCGTCGTCGTCGTCGTCGTCCTCGTCGTCGTCGTCGTCGTCGTCGTCGTCGTCGTCGTCGTGGTCGTGGTCGTGGTCGTTGTCGTCGGTGGCCTCGTCAAGGTCGTCGGCTCCATCGTCGTTGGAGGAGGTAGGAGGGAGGGAGGGTGGTAGAGGGGGAGGGAGGGACCGAGGGAGGAGGAAGGGGAGGTGGAGGAGAAGAAGGAGGAGGAGGTGGTAGGGAGGGAAGGAGGAAAGGGGAGAAGAGGATGAACATGATCATGATCATGTGGATGGTTCTGATGATGATGATGATGATGATGATGATGATGATGATGGTGGTGGTGGTGGTGGTGGCGGTGATGATGATGGTGATGATGAGGGTGATGATGATGATGCTGATGATGATGATGATGGTGGTGATGATGATGATGCTGATGATGGTGGTGGCAGTGATGATGATGGTGGTGGTGATGATGATGATGATGATGATGATGATGATGGTGATGGTGATGATGGTGATGATGCTGATGATGATGAGGAGGAGGATGGACGCTCGCCTCGGGGGCCTCGAGGGCGGTCGCAGGACCTGGTAGACCTGATCGGCGCAGCGGGCCGGCTGGGGGGCCGGCTACACATGATGACCCGCGCTCTCGCGGACCAGCTGGCACCGAAGGCGCTGCCTCGAGGAGCAGGAGGGCAACGAAGAGCGGGGTGGATGTCGATGATACGGATGATGATGATGATGATGATGATGATGATGATGATGATGATGATGATGATGATGATGATGATGATGATGATGATGATGATGATGATGATGATGATGATGATGATGATGATGATGATGATAATGATGATGATGATGATGATGATGATGATGATGATGATGATGATGATGATGATGATGCTTCTGCTGATGATGACGACGACGACTATGACTGAGATGAAGATGCAGATGACTATGACGATCATGACGACGATGATGATGATGTTGATGACGATGCTCATGATAATGACGATGATGATGATGATGATGATGATGATGATGATGATGATGATGATGATGATGACAATTGTGAAACTTTGATGATGATGGTGGCGATGACGACGATGACGACGACGGTAAACGACGACTGCGATGATAATGATGCTGATGATGCGGATGCTGACGCTGATGTTGCTGCTGATGATGATTGTGGTGATGATGGTGGTGATGATGGTGGTGATTGTTGAAGATGATGGTGGTGCTGATGTTGCAAGCGCTGCTGCTGATGATGATGCTGCTGATAAAGATTATGATGATGATGAGGATGAGGATGAGGATGAGGATGGGGATGGGGATGAGGATGATGCTGATGGTGACGATGGGCCTGATGATGATCCTGATGATGACGATGATGCCGATGATGATGATGACGACGGCGATAACGATGATGGTGATGATGGCGATGCTGATGATGATAATTGTGATGATGATGCTGATTCTAATGCTGATGCTGATGCTGATGCCGATGCTGCTGCTGGTGATGATGGTGCTGATGATGATGATGATGCTCACCATCATGACGTCGATGCTAGTGATGATGCTGATGATGATGCTGCTGCTGACGATGATGATGTTCATGACTAGGATGATTATGATTAGGATGCTGCTGATGACGAGACTAAAGATGATGATGCAGATGATGATGATGATGATGATGATGATGATGATGATGATGATGATGATGATGATGATGACGATGATGATGGTGATGATGATGAAGATGATGATGATGCTGATGATGATGATGACAATGCTGCTCCTGCTGACGTTGATGATGAAGATGATGATGATGATTATGATGATGATGGTGATGATGATGAAGCTGATGATGATGATGATGATGATGATGATGATGATGATGATGATGATGACCATGCTGCTGCTGACGATGATGATGCTGATGATGGTGATGATGATGACGATGATGATGATGCTTCTGGTGGTGATGATGATGACGATGATGATGACGATGACGATGATGATGATGATGATGATGATGATGATGATGATGATGATGATGATGATGATGATGATGATAATGATGATGCGAATGAGGATGAGGATGAGGGTGATGATGATGATGATGATGATGATGATGATGATGATGATGATGATGATGATGATGATGATGATGATGATGATGATGATGATGATGATGATGATGATGGCGGCCTGCAAGCGGAGGTGGAGGAGCGATGATTATCAGGATGAGGTGTAGTTTTCAAGAAGGCTTCCCTCTTACGCTAGCATTTCGTTGCCCAGAAAATTTCCCACTCACGCTAGCATTCCAGAAGTTGTTCTGGGGTGTTGAACACAACAGTTCGAATCTTTGTTTTGCCCCCCCTGCCCCCCGGGCCGGCGGGACCTCATTGAGTAGGACAAGAAACCTTCTGGGAGGGATTCTTTCAAAAGGGTTGGCCCCGAAATGCTACGCCGGTACCGTGTACAGTCGGGGACTGGGCCAGCCGCAGGATTTTCCTGGTGACGCAGGGCGGTCTTCTTGCTGCCACAAGACAAGGACTCCTCCAGTGCAAGCGCTGTGCGGGGGGAAGCGTTCGGATCTCTCCGAAAGCTTCCGCCGAAGATATCAGGAGGCCTCCGAGATCCCCCGAGAGCTTCCAGAAAACCTGGCCGACAGGAGCGATTGTGTCATCATTCGATCGTCCTCTTTGCTTCTGCGTGCTCATCTCCAGCATCGCTTCACGTCTCGAGCCAGCGCTGGAGCCGTCGGCGCGGGCCCAGGGCCGAGTCGGCCGACAGGGGGGGGATTCGGAAAGGGGGAGAATACGAACTCTGCTGCGTTCGGCTGGTTTCGGCCCCGCTGTCGGGCGTTTCCCCCAGCAACCTTGGCGCTCGCGTCGGGCCTGGCAGGCTGTGTGGGGCTGCGTGCGACAGGCAGTCGGGCTGGAGAGATGTGGTGCTTTGTGAGGTCCCTGACCTTCCCCTTCTCCCCCTCTCCCAACCCATCGCGCTAAAAAACACTTTGGCACTTCCAGCGGCAGGAGGCGCCAGGAGAACCAGCCAAGTGATCCTATTCGCTCACGCCCCCTTTGTTGCCCCCCTGTCGCCCGACTCCGCAGCGGCCTCCGCAGGCTTCTTGGGGCCCAAGCAGGTGTCGAGCACGTCGAACAACATATGACGCTCCTCGCCCTTCTCTGCCCAGGCCGCCTGCTCCTGGAGCTTTTGCCCACGGCTCCCGGGCGCAAGAAGGATACCCCCCGCTTTTCGTTCGATGGTCCCCCCCCCAGACAGGTCTCCCCGCCCCGTCGCCTCTCAGGGGCAGGAGGAGGAGGAGGAGGAGGAGGAGGAGGAGGAGGAGGAGGATCCCGCATCCTGCATCTCCTTGCTCTTCCTCTCTGGCGCCCCCCTTTCCCTTCCTGGCCGCCCGCCTCCCCTCTTCGTGCCCCCGAGTCCTCATGACAATGGAGCGGAAGCCCATGCCAAGAAACACACCCCGCTCGCCTCCAGGCTGCCCTGGGTTTCTTGGGTCTCGATGGTTCCACGATGAAGGGCGTGACGTCCCGACGCCGAAAGTCGATGGGCGTCCTAGGGTCTCAGGGCGGGGCTTCTTGTGGAAGGTTTTGCGTTCGAGCTCCTGCTGTATGTGAATGCCTGTCTCCAAATCCGGCGCAGAGGTTTGCAGCCTACCGACGTCGGTGCTGGTGCAGGAGCGCGCCCCCCCCTTCTGAACAGTTCGCCGCCCTCTTTCGTGATGACATTGGAGGCGGGGTCACGACAAGGGCTGGGGCGGAGCTTTGGGAAAAGAGGTGGAAAGAAGAGCACGCGGAGGCGGAGGAGGAGGAGGAGGAGGAAGAGGAGGAGGAGGAGGAGGAGGAGGAGGAGGAGGAGAGGAGGAGGAAGAGGGAGGAGGAGGAGAGGAGGAGGAGCTGGAGGAGGAGGGTCGAGGAGTGAGGAGGAGGCGAGGAAGGAGGAGGGGGGGGAGGAAGTGGAGGAGGAGGAGGAGGAGGAGGAGGAGGAGGAGGAGGGAGAGCGCGGAGAGGAGGCGAGGAGAAGGAGGATGAGGTGGAGGACGAGACGGAGGGCATATGACATACAGGATGCATCAGCGATGCTGCAATACTCTTTCCCGTTCCCCACCCCCCAACGTGACTCCTTGCAAGCCGCTCTATTCAGTATAGCAGGCGGCCTCTGGAAAGACCGACACCCTGTGGGCCCGGCATTCAGGCGAGAGCACTGTTTTGAAATGGGAATGCCTTGATCACTCCACCCTCCTCCTCACTCCTCTCATCCTATCCTCCTCCTCCTCCTACTTCTGACTTCTCCTCCCCCTCATCTCATCTCATACTACTCCTCTCCTCCACCTCCCTCCTCCTCCTCCTCCTCCTCCTCCTACTCCTATCCTGCTGTTGCTGCTGCTGCTGCGCTCCTACTGCTCCTCCTCGTCCTTCCTCCTCTAACTCATTCTTCTCTTCCGTTTCTTCTCTCCTTTTCTCCTTCCTTTCTCTCCTTTCTACTCCTCCTCATACCTCATACTATCCTTTCCCCCCCGCCTCCGCCTCCTCCTTCTCCTCCCTCCCCTCCTCTCTCATCATCCTCGCTCCTCCCTCTCCTTCTCCCCCCTCCTCCTCCCCCTCCTCCTTCTCCTTCTTACTTTCCTCATCCTCTTTCTTCCTCCTCCCTCCTCGTCATCCTCCTATTCCTCTCCTTCTCCTCCTCTCCTCCCTTCTCCCCCCTCCTTCCTTCTCCTCCTTCTCCTCCTCCTCCTCCTCCTCCTCCTCCTCCTCGTCCTCCTCCTCCTCCTCTTTGCACGCATCCAGCGAGGTATAAGGAATGCGAGAAAGACATGATCATACAATTTAGCAAGGTGTCCATCTGGACCCCCTTCTTCAAACGTAGCAGCATCACATGTGCAGCCGTTGAACAAGTCTACTCCTCAAGTCATGTTGGCGGCGCGCACAGGGGGGAGGGGGGCAGGCTTCGCAGAAGAAGCAGGGGTGCTCCTGGGAAGCCTCCCCCCTCCTCCTGCCCCCATCTGCGCGTGGCCGACTTCTCGCCGCGCGATCGGAGCAACCGGCCGCCAGCGGGGGGTGGCCTCTGGAGGCTTCCACGATGCCTCTGGAGGCATCCCGAGAGTTTCCCCTTTCTCTCCCCCTACAATGAGAGCATTCTCTCTGGAGATCTTCCCTGCCCTCCCCTCTAGAGGCATTCCCTCTGGAGGGCATCCCCTCTCCTCTGGAGGGCATCCCCTCTCCTCTGCAGGGCATCCCCTCTGGAGGCATCCAAACGGCTTCCCTCCCCTCTGGAGGCATCCAGAGAGCTTCCCCTGTGTGTGCGTCGCCAGTCGTGCACTTCGTGGAAGCCTCAGGCGAGCGCACCACGCCGAGCCCAGCACGAGAGAAGGAGCCGCCCGCCATCGTTTTGAAGAGACAGCGCTCCGCGTTCTCCTCCTCATCCTCCCCCTCTCTCCTCAGCGCAGCCCACATGTGCCCCCGCCGCCCATCTCGGCACAATCCCTCACACGTTTCGTGGCCCCACAGGGAGCTCCACCGAGGGTCCCAGTGGCGCAGCCTGCATGCGTCGCCGCCGCCCATTTCGGCACAATCCCTCCTACGTTTCGTGGCCCCGTAGGGACCTCCGCCGAAGGCCCCAGTGGCGCAGCCTGCATGCGTCCTCGTCACCGATTTCGGTACACCCCTCACATGTTACGTGGCCCCATAGGAGCTCCACCGAAAGCTGCAGTGGCGGCGCCCAAACGCGTCACCGCCGCTCATTTCGGCACACCCCGCACACGTTTCGTCGCCCCACAGGAAGCCTGACCGAAGGCCCCACTGGCGGTGCCCACATGTGTCCCCGCCACCCATTTCGTCACACCCGTTATCCCCATAGGGAGCTCCTCCAAAGGCCCCAGTGGCGCAGTCCACATGTGTCCCCGCCAACCATTTTTTTGATACACCCCTCACACGTTTCGTGGCCCCGTGGGGAACCCCACCGATGGCCTCCTTCGCCAGGCTAATCTGCTACAAGAGACGTTTTTTTTGGGGGGGGGGGGGGGGTGGGGGGGCCAGGTGTTTAGGGATGTTTGTATCAGGAACCCAATTCTGCAACGCTGCCGCCCTCCATTCATGTGGCCGTTGCAAGCTTTGAAGACGAGTGTGCGCGGCGCAAACTCGAGGGCCATGTTTTGAGAAGAAGCGCCCTCGATCCTTTTGCTTGGTTCAGGCTTGTACGACGCATGTGCGCGACACTGACGCGAGAACCACATTTTTCGAATGAGCTTCTGTATAGCTGGTGTAAGCGTTCAAGACGAATGTGCGCGGTGATAAGGCGAGAGCCCCACGTTCCCTCCATCTTTGAAGCTGCTGCAAGCTTGCAAAAAGAATGTGCCCGGTGATCAGTCAACATCTGTCCCTCCGTCTGTGCAACTGCTTCAAGCTTTGAAGTCGATGTGTGCCCGGCGCTAGGCGCGAGCCACCTGTTGAAAACAATTGTTGCTCCGTCCGTGTAGCGGATGCAAGCGCAGCGAGGCGATTGTGTTTTTGTTCAACGAATGTGCGCGTCGCTAATGCGAGATGTCCTTCACTCCTGGTTGCTGTTTCAGTTTTTCAAGACGACTGTGTGCTGAAATGGTGCGAGATCATCTTTTTGAAACTTGCCCCCTCCATCCATGTAGCCGTGCCGAGCATTCGAGACGAATGTGCGCGGCTCCCAGGCGAGAGCCACAGACAGGTTGAAAACGACCTGCCCTACATCCGTGTAAGCGTTGCAGTCTTTGAAGACAATGGTGCGCGTCCCTATTGCGAGAGCCGCATTTCGACCCCCCCTCCATCCTTGTAGTTGTGGCATCGATCAAGCTTCAGAACCATAGTGGTGAGAGCTTATGTGGCGAAACGCCCAGCCCGCCCTGCCGATCCGTCTGGGGGTGCGGGGTGCGACAGAGACAAAGTATCTATTGTGAACGGAATGGAGTGAGGAAGGGGAGGAGGCGGGAGAGGAGGAATCGGAGGAGGAGAAGGAGGAGAAGGAGAACATGGCGGAGGATGCGGAGGATAAGGAGGGAGGGAGGAGGAGGAGGAGCAGGAGCAGGGGGCAACGGGGAGGAGGAGAAGGAGGAGGAGAAGCAGGAGGGGGAGGAGGAGGAGGAGAGAAGGATTAGGATGAGGATGAGGGTGAGGATGAGGATGAGGATGAGTACGAGGATGATGAGGAACATGATGATGATGCTGGTTAGGATGATGATGATGATGATGATGATGATGATGATGATGATGATGATGATGATGATGATGATGATGATGATGATGATGATGATGATGATGATGATTATGATGACGATGATGATGATGATGCTGCTGATGATGATGATGGCGATGATGATGGTGGTGGTGGTGGTGCTGGTGGTGGTGTTTTTCCCAACCATCCTGTGGTGTTGGGTCCTCGTTTTGAAGAGACGTCGCCCCGCGTTCTCCTCCTCTCCTCCTCCTCCTCCCCCTCCTCCCTCCCTTCTCCCACCATCATCGTCATCATCATCATCATCATCATCGTCATCATCATGGCGCACCCCTCACACGTTTCGTGGCCCCATAGGGAGCTCCACCTAAGGTCCACGTGGCGCAGCTCGCATGGCGCCACCGCCCCTTTTTGGCACACCCCTCACACGGTTCGTGGCCCCATAGGGAGCTCCACCTAAGGTCCAAGTGGCGCAGTTCGCATGGCGCCACCGCCCCATTTTGGCACACCCCTCACACGTTTCGTGGCCCCTCAGGGAGCTCCACCTGAGGTCCAAGTGGCGCAGCTCGCATGGCGCCACCGCCACATTTTGGCACACCCCTCACACGTTTCGTGGCCCCTCAGGGAGCTCATTTTGGCACAACCCTCACACGCTTCGTGGCCCCATAGGTAGGCTGCATCCAACCAAATTTCCAACCGATTCTTCGCCACCACCGCCTCCACCGTACCCTTTTTGTTCCCACCCTCCACACTTTATTGTTTCCCCATATTGCATCAGCTCCCATTTACCGAGTTCAATAGGCGCCCACGCTCCGCATTGGCGCCAGCCCCCAGTTGGTTACACCCCTCATACGTTTCGTGGCCCCATAGGGAGCTCCATTTACGGTCCAAGTGGCGCAGCTCGCATGGCGCCACCGCCCCATTTTGGCACACCCCTCACACGTTTTCGTGGCCCCTCAGGGAGCTCCACCTGAGGTCCAAGTGGCGCAGCTCGCATGGCGCCACCGCCCCATTTTGGCACACCCCTCACACGTTTCGTGGCCCCTCAGGGAGCTCCACCTGAGGTCCAAGTGGCGCAGCTCGCATGGCGCCACCGCCCCATTTTGGCACAGCCCTCACACGTTTCGTGGCCCCTCAGGGAACTCATTTTGGCACACCCCTCACACGCTTCGTGGCCCCATAGGGAGCTCCCCCTAAGGTCCACGCGGCGCAGCTCGCATGGCGCCACCGTCCCTTTTTTTTGGCACCCCTCACACGCTTCGTGGCCCCATAAGGAGCTCCATTTACGGTCCAAGTGGCGCAGCTCGCATGGCGCCACCGCCCCATTTTGGCACACCCCTCACACGTTTCGTGGCCCTTCAGGGAGCTCCACCTGAGGTCCAAGTGGCGCAGCTCGCATGGCGCCACCGCCCCTTTTTGGCACACCCCTCACACGTTTCGTGGCCCCTCAGGGAGTTGCACCTAAGGTCCCAGTGGTGCAGTTCGCATGGCACCCCTTCACACGTTTCGTGGCCCCACAGGGAGCTCCATCTCAGGACCTGCGCGCGTCGTTGGGACCCCTCCGCGGCGACCTGCGCGCGTCGCGGGGACTCCGCGCGGCTCTGCGCCAGCAGCTTTGGATTTTTGGAGCGCGCAGGCAAAGAGGGGGGAAAAGAATGGGCGGAAGCGGGTGCGATCCCCGTGAGGGGCGTGCCGACATGGACGTCGCGGCGCGCGGGCGCTGCCGTCGGGGTTCCCGCGGAAGCTGCCTGCGGCGGCCACGCCCAGTGTCACGAGTGTTCGGACAGGCATGCTCGAGCCATTCACGTTCATATACATTTACAGTAGGCGTAGCCAAGATCGCATTCATGCAAATTTACTCACCCCCACGCAGACCCATTCACACTCAGACTCTCTCGCGCTCTGGCTCACCCGCGTTCATTCTTTCGTAATCTGACCTATCGTATTCCTTTGCGTTGTGTACCCCGCCATATTTCGGCATACCCCTCGTGCGGTTCGTGGCCCCATAGGGAGCGCCACCGAAGAAGGTACTCACAATTGCGGCACTCACAACTGCATATGGTTGGGTCTTTCGCCAGGATAATTTTGATGATGATGGGGATGGTAGTTATGATGATGATGATGATGATGATGCTGCTGCTGATGATAATGATGCTGATGCTGACGGTGCTGAGGATGCTGATGCTGATGCTGATGCTGATGCTGCTGCTGATGCTGCTGCTGATGCTGCTGCTGATGATGATGAAAATGGTGATGCTGATGGTGGTGATGCTGATGCTGCTGATGATGATGGTGATGATGATGGTGGTGATGATGATGATGATGATGATGATGGTGTTGGGGAGGAGGAGGAGGAGGAGGAAGAGGAGGAGGAGGAGGAGGAGGAGGAGGAGTGTAAATGAGGGGGAGGGGAACGATGAGACCGGAGGAATGAGGAGGATAGATGAAGAGTATCGAGGAGAGAGGAGGAGGCTGAGCGGAGCGAAGGAGTAGGAGGAGGAGGAGGATGAGGAGGCGGTGGAGTAGAAAGAAGATCAGGGGGTATGATGCGGCAGCCAAAGCAGGATAAGTAACGTGGGGGAACATAGAGAGTGAGGGGCGGGACGACAGTGAGGACAAGGGGAGCATGAAGAGGATGGATGGGAGCAGGGGGAGGCCATGTGGGTCCGAGGGGTATTGGTGAAAATCTGTCCCCAGCTATGCAGCCACCTTGGCGCCTTGGAGATGTTCCCGCAGGGCGTGACTACGGCCCTTGAGGCTTCCAGCTGGGAGTGGCCCTCCCCTTCGGGGCACAAGAAGGAGGAGGAGGACGAGGAGGAGTTGTTAGTAGCAGTAGTAGTAGTGAGTAGTAGTAGTAGTAGTAGTAGTAGTAGTAGTAGTAGTAGTAGTAGTAGTATAAGAAGTCGTAGTAGAGTAAGTAGTAACAAGTAAGTAGTAGGCCAAGTAGTCTAGTATAAGTAGAAAAGTAGTAGTAATTAGTATAGTAGGTGGTTCGTAAGTAAGTCTAGTGAGTAGTGTGTACCGAGTAGTATTGAGTAAGTAGTGGTAGTAGTGGTGGTAGTAGTTAAAGAATAGTTATTAGTGTAGTAGAAAGTAGTAGTAGTAGTAGTAAGTTAGTAGTAGCAGCAGTTATACTATAGTAGTAGTAAACTATACTAGTAGTGAGGGTAAAAGTTAAGATAATAGTAAAGTAGTAAGTAAAGTAGTAGTAGTAAGTATATTAGTAGTAGTATTATTAGTAGTAGTAGTAGTAGTAGTAGTAGTGGTAGTAGTAGTAGTAGTAGTCGTAGTAGTAGTAGTAGTAGTAGTAGCAGTAGCAGTAGTAGTAGTAGTAGTAGTAATTAGTAGTAGTAGTAGTAGTAGTAGTAGTAGTAGTAGTAGTTAGTAGTTAGTAGTAGTAGTAGTAGTAGTAGTAGTAGTAGTAGTAGTAGTAGTAGTAGTAGTAGTAGTAGTAGTAGTAGTAGTAGT
>CAUYUJ010011095.1:8295-24762 GCA_963575745.1 Prorocentrum cordatum
GCCCAGGAATTGAGTTCTTGGAAGTCGAAGACCACGAAGTGGCGTACAGTTGGCTCCGGGCATCCAAAATGTGGCCCGGGAATGGAGTTCCGGGAAGTCGAAGAGCACGAAGTGGCCTACAGTTGGCTCCGGGCATCCAAAATCATGCCCAGGAATGGAGTTCTGGGAAGTCGAAGAGCACGAAGTGGCCTACGGTTGGCTCCGGGCATCCAGAATGTGGCCCGGGAATGGGGTTCTGGGAGGTCGAAGAGCACGAAGTGTGTGACTGTTTGAAAAAACGAGTTCGGACACTAGTTCGGACACAGCTCCCCGGGTCCCGCCCCGACCCCCCTGTGGAGTCATTTGCTGCTCTCTTTTGACACCACTAGAAACCTATCAGCAAAAGCTGTTAGGTAAAAAAAGCGCGAGCGCGCCGACGTCTTTCAAGCGCCGAAGGTGTCGGCGCGGATTTCAAGATCTAGCGCCCCGCTCTGCAGCGGCAGTTTTCAAAGACGCACGCGCTCGCACCCCTGCGAATTCTCTTGCAAACCATCGGCGTTTCAACATTGTAATTGAGTTCGGTCAAGCGGGCCCCTCGCGCCGCGCGTCGACATCATTCGAACGCCCTCGCGCGCGCACTGGGGGGGGGTCGGGCGCGATCCGCGTCTCATAACGCCGCGTGGGCCACTCTCGCGCGTCGGCCGCTCGCGCGTCGAGCTCCTTCCAAAACCTTCATCGCCGACGCGAGTGCGCCGTCGTCATCATTGGTGCGATCAGCATCGGCGCCGTCGCTGGCCTTGCCGTCGTCGCTGTTGCCATCCAGCGTCGCTTCCATCGCCGTCGTCTACCGCTGTCGACGTTGCCGTGGTGCCGCGCCCGCCTAGGTCGCCGACTCGCGCAGAAGTGCTCGCTGGGGAGCGCCCGGCGGCCAGCTCCACCGCGACCGCGTCGATCGCGCCAGACAGCGTGGCCGCCGCGCGCGCGAGCTCGCGCGGGCTAGCGCGGCCGCGGAGATGCGCTGGCCAATTCCACGCGCTCGTCGCAATCGTGCCGCGTGGGTTTTGCAGACCAAGTTGCGGTCGCGCGGGCGGGGCGATTGCGCGCGCAGTGGATCGGGCAATTCACCGCGGACAGATATGAATTGCACCGCAGAGATCGCACCCCATATCTTGCGTGACATCGATTTTTTGTTGCTGACAAAAAACAGCGCTCGGATCTGCGTACCCCCCCCCGACTTAACGTCGCTCCTTTTTGCGTCGCAATTTGCGCGCGGTTCTGCCCCATCACCTCTTTCAAAGTTGAATTCGCACCATCCCCGGCATTCATTTATCGACCCCCCCTTGCCCCTGGGAAGAATACTTGCGCGCGCGTTTCTCAACTATCATCAGTTCTCAAGAACCCCTTGCAACAAACGCATGACGAAGTCCACGCGTGCGCGCCGTGGCGCGCGCATGCTGGAATCCTTGCGCACCTCTCTAGGTGGCGTAAGATTTCAGAATCGAGCGCTCCGAAAACATATAATACCACAGGGCTTCGCAACAGGAGTGTTCACCCCCCCCCCAAAAAAAAAAGCTTGCTCTCGCGCACCTGGATTCAGAAACCTTCGGGCTTCCAACGTGTTCACCATTTGCTACAAACGCGCTTTCCTCGCGCGCGCGTCGAAATCATTCGAGCGCCTTTGCGCGCGTGATGTCGCGAGAACCGATGGCAACTAATGGGGCGAAATGCGCGCGCGCGTCGTCGCCCGCGCGTGCCCAAATCTTCCGAACAATTTTTGTTTTCGCAGGGCGTGCAATGCCAGTTTTCAAGAAGGTCTGCGCGCTGTTCCAAATGCTTGAGAAGCTGCCGTTTTCTTACATGGCATTCAATCCGATCAAACGGGCCTTTCTCGCCGCATGTCGGAATCGCTCGAAGGCCCTCGCGCGCGTGCTGGGGGGGGGCGCGACCCCGGTCACGTGGAATCACGCGGGCCAGAGGCGCGCGTCGGCCGCGCGCGCGTCGAAATCTTGCCAAGACCTCAATCGCCTACGCGGCGCGGGGGCGTCGTCATCCTCGTCGGCGCGATCAGCGTCGGCGCCGTCATTGGCCTTGCCGTCGTCGTCGTCATCGTCGTCACCATCTTTGCTACTATCGCCGTCGCGTCTACCGTTGTCGACGTCGCCACGATACCGCGCCCGCCGAAGTCATCGACTCGCGAAGAAGTGCCCGCTGGGAAGTGTCCGGCGGTCAGCGCCACCGCGGCCGCGTCGGTCGCGCCAAACTAGCCAGCCGTTGCGCGCGCGAGCGCGCGCGGGCTAGCGCGGCAGCAGAGATGCACCAGCCAGCGCCAAGCACTGAATGCAATCGCCGCCGCATGGGTTTTGCTGACCAACCTGCGGGCGGGTTGGCGGGGTGATTGCGCGAGCAGTGGAGCTGACAACTCCAAGTTTCTAGTGTGCCGTGTCGATTCTGCTTTCAAAGAGATCGCGTGGATCTACCCCCCCTGAATTCGCGGGGCCCGCTCGCGCAGTGCAAGTTGCATCTGATTCCGCCCCATCGTGTATCCCTAGTGCAAATTCATGCCATCCCAGGCAGGCCGCCCCCCCCAGACAAATATTACGCGCGCGCTCGCTAATCAAAACTCATAAGTTGGCAAGAGTCCCATGCAACAGAACGAGACGAAGTGCACGCGCGCGCGTCGTCGCGCGCGTGCCGAAATCCGCCAGCAACCTTCGGTGGCGCAAGGATTTCAAAATCGAGCGCCCCGAAAACATATTTACAAAACGCATTGTTTCGCAGCGCGGATTTTGAAAACATGCTAGCGCTCGCGCTCTTGCGAATTCTCGAGAAACCATAGGCTTTTGAAAATTTTCAGGATCTGCTGCCGAACGGGCCTCTCGCGCGCGCGTGTCGAAATCGCTCGAGCGCCCTTGCGCGCGCGCTTTCGTCATAATCTTTTGCAGAGACGGGCCGAAGTGCACGCGCGCGTCGTCGCGCGCGCATGCCGGCATCTTTCAAAAACCGTGGCATTCGCAAGGATTCAAGCCCGAGTGCCCCGAAAACATGCAAGACATGGGTTTGCAGCATCAGTCTTCCCGAAAATCTGTGCTCGCGCTCTTGCAAGTTCTCAAGAAAACCATCGGGCTTTCGACGTGTTGATTCAAGTCGACCAAACGGGCCTCTCGCGCTGCATGTGGAAATCATTCAAACGCCCTCGCGCGCTGGGGGGGGGCGCGATCCGCGTCAAAAAATGCAGCGCGGGCGGCCGCGCACGCGCGTCGAACTCCTTTCAGAACCTTCATCGCCGACGCGAGGACGCCGTCATTGTCGCCGGCGTAATAAGCATCGGCGCCGTCACTGGCCTTGCCGTCGTCGCTGTCACCATCGTCGCCAGCATCGCCGTCGTCGTCGCCGCGTCTACCGCTGTCGACGTTGCCATGATACCGCGCCCGCCCGCGTTGCCGACTCGCACTGCAGTGCCCGCTGGGCAGCGCCCAGCGGCCAGCGCCGCCGCGGCAGCGTCGGTCGCGCCAAACAAGCTGGCCGCCGCGCGCGCAAGCGCGCGGGCTAGCGCGGCAGCAGGGATGCACCAGCCAGCGCCAAGCATTCATCGCAATCGCCGCCGCATGGGTTTTGCAGACCAAGTCGTGGGTAGAAGGATGGGATGATTGCGTGAGCAGTGGAGTTCATAACTTCAAGTTCGGCAAGGTGAGTTGCGCCACATAGATTGCGGCATATGCCATATCGCGCCCATGCGAATTCTTAGGGAACCCATCGGCTTCGAAGATGTTCTTTTTATTCGGCCAAACGTTCCTCCCGCGCGCGCATGTGGAAATCGTTCGAACGTCCTTGCGCTCGCTTGGGGGGGAGCACGATCCGCCTCAAATTATACAGCGCGGGCCACTCTCGCGCGTCGGCCGCGCGCGCATGTCGAGCTCCATCCAGAGTGTTCATCGCCTACGCGACGACGCCGTCATTGTCGCCGGCGCGATCGGCGTCGGCGCCGTTTGCCGCCGTCGCTGTCGCCGTCGTCGCCCGCGTCGCAACCGTCATCATCGCGTCTGCCACCGTCGACGTTGCCATGATACCGCGCCCGCCTAAGTCGCCGACTCGCGCTGAAGTGCCCGTTAAGCTGCGCCTGGCGGTCAGCTTCACCGCGGCCGCGTCGGTCGCGCCAGGCAAGCTGGCCGCTGCGCGCGCGAACATGCGCGGGCTAGCGCGGCCGCGGAGACGCACCAGCCAACGTCCGGCACTCATCGCAATCGCCGCCGCATGGGTTTCGCAAACCAAGTTGCGGGCGGGCGGGTCGGACGACTGCGCGAGCTGTGGAATTTGCAACTTCAAGTTCGGCAGGGCGCATTGCGCCACGTAGGTTCGTCTGTCTAGTAGAGCATCAGGACCCCCCCCCCCGCGCCGGAATTGACGGGGCCCCTTGTCGCATTGCAATTTACATGTGAGTCTGCCCCATCGCTCATCCTTAATACGAATTCAAATTCATGCCGGCCCAGGCAGGCCGGCACCGCCCCCCTTCGCTCTCTGCAGCAATGTTGAATGCGCGCGCTCGTTTGTCGCGACTCGTTAGTTTTCCAAAGCCCTTTGCAAAACAATTGGGCGAAGTGCACGCGCGCGTGTCAGCGCGCGCATGCGGGAATCGTTCGACAAAATTAGGTTTCGAGAAATTTGCAAAACCAAGTGTCCCGAAAACTCATAACAACTTACGGCTTCGCAGCAGGAGTACTCAACACAAACAGGAACTAGCGCTCGCGCTCTTGCGTTTTTTTGGAGAACCATCGGTGATTCAACATTCTGTATTGTGCTACCAACAGGGCCACTCGCGCGCGCATGTCGAAATCGCTCCGACGCCCTTACGCGCGCACTGTCGCAATAATCGTTTGCAAATGATGGGGTGAAGTGCGCGCGCGCGCGTGTCGTCGCGCGCGCGTGCCGGCATCGTTCGAAAGCCGTCGGTTTCGCAATAATTTTCTGAAATCGAGTGCACAGGAAACATGTAAGACACATGGTTTGCAATATCAGTTTCCCCAACAAAAATATGTGTGCGCGCTCTTGTGAGTTCTTAAGTAAACCATCGGGCTTTCGACATGTTCGTTCCATTTGGCCAAACGGCCTCCCGCGCTGAATGTGGAAATCATTCGAACGCCCTTGCGCGTTTGCTGGTGGGAGCACGATCCGCGTCAAATCATACAGCGCGGGTAATTCTCGCGCGTCGGCCGCGCGCGCGCGTCGAGTTCGCTCCAGAACATTCATCGCCGACGCGAGGACGCCGTCATTGTCGCCGGCGTAATAAGCATCGGCGTCGTCACTGGCCTTGCCGTCGTCGCTGTCACCATCGGCACCAGCATCGCCATCATCGTCGCCGCGTCTACCGTTGCCAACGTTGCCATGATACCGCGCCCGCCCGAGTCGCCGACTCGCACTGCAGTGCCCGCTGGGCAGCGCCCAGCGGCCAGCGCCGCCGCGGCCGCGTCGGTCGCGCCAAACAAGCTGGCCGCTGCGCGCGCAAGCATGCGCGGGCTAGCGCGGCCGCAGGGATGCATCAGCCAACGCCAAGCACTCATCGCAATCGCCGCCGCATGGGTTTTGCAAACCAGGTCGCGTGTGGGTGGGTGGGATGTTTGCGCGAGCAGCGGGGTTGACACCTTCAAGCTCGGCAAGGCGAGTTGCACCACGCAGACTGCGCCATATAACCCACACCACGCAGGCTGCACCACATAGATTTTGGGTGCGAGCTTTTTGTTCCTTTCGAGTGGCGACACCCTGGAGCACCCCAAGCGGCGTCGTACCGTCGGCTTCCAGCCAGCCTGACCTCTGCTGCCGCGCCACGCTTGGGCGCCCGCGTCCTCTCGGCCTCTCCCGGTGGGCGGCACCCCGCGGGGCCGGGCGGCTCTCGGCCACGGGGCCGTTTGCTGCGCCCCGCGGCCCGGCGGGCCGACCGTGGGCCCGCCCGCGCCGACAGCCGAGGGGGCGTCGTCGTCGTCGTCGTCGTCGTCGGCGTCGTCGTCGTCGTCGTCGTCGTCGTCGTCGTCGTCGTCGACCCCCAGCGGCCTCGACCCTTCCTGGGGGTGGCTTCTCATCTCGATTCGGCTTTGAGGAGCAGGAGGAGGAGCAAGAGCAGGAGGAGGAGGAGGAGGTGGCGGAGGAGGAGGAGGAGGAGGAGGAAGACGGCCCCGAGGCCCTTCACCTCCCGCGCAGGCCGGCCGTCAGGAGCAGCTGGCGTGTCCGACGGCTCGTCCATGCCTCGAGGGGGGCCCGGGGAGGGAGGCGAGGGGAGGCACGGGGGGCGAGCAGGGCCCCGCTTCGACTAGGCGTAAGAGTGACCTCTCGCCGGATTGACCTTTGGTTTCGGGCACAGATGGGTCCCCAGATGGCCGAAAACGAAGCAGGAGCAGCGGCTTGCGCGCCCAGGTTTGGTCCCCCCGCGGCCCCCAAAAAGCCGCGCACGAAAGGTAAAACGATGCGAAGAACGGGACAAAATCGGATCGGGATAACTCGAAGTCTCTGAGAATCGGCGGGTTTGGAGGATGAGTTGGGCGCCACGGCCGCTCCAGAGCGTGCCGGAACGCTCTGAGAGCGCTCCGGAACGCTCTGGAGCGATTCATCCCGATCCTAGCCCTGTTTTAAGAGGTCACTCTTATCCAGGGTCACTCTTGCGTGTATCAGAGCGTGAATTACCTACCCCGCTTTCGCTTCCAGGCAAAACCAAGCCATACCACGCGCCTCCTCGTCAAGCGGCATGACCAGTACAGGCCGTAGTTTGGCATCGCTTGGTATCTCTTGGAAGCGAGGGTGGTCAAAAGCGAGGTAGGTTTGTTTTCCCCCGAGTGTAGCCGACCTGCTGCCGTCCGCGCAGGGGTCTTCGGTCTGCCGCCCCCTCGCGCGACCCCGCCCCGCGCGGCGGCAGCGGCGGGCCCGCCCAGCTCCGCGGCTCCCACCGGGGCCGACGGTGCGCGGGCGTGGTTGCCCTCGGCAGGTGGCGGGCGACCGAGAGGGCGATGCGAGCTCCTCCTCCTCCTCCTCCTCCTCCTCCTCCCTCCTCCTCCCCCTTTTCCTCTTCCTCCCCCTTTTTCTCTTCCTTCTTTCAGGAGGGAACAAGAACACAGACACAATGAATCGTCGATTCCCCAGAACATCTGGGAAAGTATGGGAAGTGGGGGGGGAGACGAGAAGCCAGGAAATATATGGGAATATATGGAGCATCCTGTCATTTGCGTCTGTTTCTTTGTGTGTCCCAGGGCCCCTTCGACGATGCGAGTTGCCAAAAGGGCCCCTTCGACGATGCGAGTTGCCAAACTTCTAGAATCGTCCTAGGGTCGAGGACATTCACTTCTCTCGGACTGCAAGAGCTTGGCGAATGGCTGCAGGAGGCTCGAGTGGGCCAGGTGATCTCGGCGTCAGCAGACACACGTCTGGAGAAGCAGAAAGGCTCGCGAGAGGGAATATTTCCGAGATTCACGTTTTCGGTGCGTCAAGGGCCATACCGCCACGAACGACGCTCGCGAGGGAAGTTCCAACCTGTTCGAGGAGGGAGTGGACGATCGGGCCGATCTGCCAGCCACGGAAGAGACCACCTCACCTGCCGCCTGATCTACAATTTCCGATGTGGAGATGGTGTGCGAGGCTCCACGAGGCGTTGCTCGACTATGCTGCCAATTTCGAGGCCTGGTTCCACGAGCAGGAAGATGGTTTCCAGCATCACTGCCCCCCCCAGAGACGGGAGAGGGCGCGTGCGAACTGGAAAGGGCGCTGGCTCAGGAGGAGGCTCGTCCAGATCTCTGGCTGGTCAGCAGACGCGCGCCCTTCGAATACTGCGTCGAGGGCAGCAGTTCGTCACTGGCACTCCGCATTTGTCCTGCTGCAGCTGTTTCAGCGCAGCCTCCAAGACGCGCCACGGGCGGGCCCGCTCCCCGCCCTCCTCCTCCTCCTCCTCCTCCTCCTCATCCTCCTCCTCCTCCTCCCCCTCCTCCTCCTCCTCCTCCTCCTCCTCCTCCTCCTCCAAGACGCGCCACGGGCGCGCCACGCCACGGGCGCGCCACGGGTTTGCCCAGGCAGGTCTTCGGCGCGCGGTGCGGTGGCGCAGCGTGCGCGGCACCCCGGCAAGCCGAGGCATCCGCGGAGCCGGAGCACGAGGAGGGACGCCAAGCTCGTGGCAGGCGACGCTCCCGCGCGTGGCCACGCGTTGGACCATGCGTCTGCCGCAAGGCCGGGGAATTTTCAGAGCACCCGCCACGGTGGGCAAGCCGTGCTGCCTGGGCCCACCCGCTCCGCTAGGGTGTAGAGAGTGGTCAGTGGCACCTCCTGGTCTGAGGTGAGCTTTGCCGATCAATGGAGAGGATCATGCGTCAGATCAAGACGTGGCTGTAGAGGATGACCAATGGAGAAGAAGCATGTCGCCAAATAGTTTCCAGGTGTCTAGAAGATGTGTTAAAATTGATTTAAGCATGTACAATACATGTTCTACACACTTTCATGACATCATCCGATATGTTAAACACATTTTGAATTCAAGGATAGGACTGTTAGGGTGTCAATTGTCGTGGCATCCACAAATCAAGACATGGGTGGGCTCGCGAATAGACTCGTTGAAGGAGTGGCCAGTGACAGATCATGTGGCGCAAATCTCGCACCAGTACCCAGTCGCCCCGAGGGCGTTGAAGGAGCACTGTCCGTTGATGGAGGAGGCCACCCACCTTGGGCGCCCAAGAGTGACGGATTCGGAAGATGAGCCTGGTGACGAACATGTGTGGTGACAGCACCCAAAGCGCTAGCGTCAGAGTGATTTTTGTTCCCTGGCCCGCTACGCGCGCGACGGTACGACCTCGGCACGTTTGGGGGGTGGCGACCTGCCTGGCTGCAGCGGGCTTCGTGCCAGGTTCGCGTCGCGGCAGGCGTGTCCCTTCCTGGGCCCCGCGCGATAGCAAGTCCTTCGCCCTCGGGTACTTGCGCGTTGGGTCCATCCAGCCTGTTTTGGCTGGGCGGCAGCTCGAGTGGGGTGCTGGCCTCCTGTCGGGCGATTGCTGTGGCATCGTCGATTGGCCCCTGGACGTCGCGAGCGTGACGCTGTCCAGGCAAGTGCTGAGGTTTGGTGGCGCCGCCTGCGCTGGCGAGCCCCTCGCCGTCCCGCACCACACGCGGCGCGGCTTCCTGGAGGTGGGCACGGGCCCGGCGCGGGCCCCGTGCTCCCTGCCGCGGCTTGCGGCCAGGGCACCCGTGCCACGGTGTTCACAGGCGCCTCGCTCGGAGGCCTTGTCCGGCAACGCCGACGGAGGCGGACCCTGCTGTTCAGGGTTGGGTCTCCAGGCCCGGGGGGGTGGCGGCGTGTGAGCCCGTCTCTGCGCGATTTGCCTCTCGGCTGTCCGCTCGGCCGCTCTTCCTCCTACTTCTCCTCCTCTTCCTCCTCCTCCAGCTTCCATCTGGGCCTAGGAGATTGCCAGGGCAGCGCGCGCACGCGCCCCGCCATCCCACAGCATGGCGGCCACAGCGTGGCCCGAATGGCGGCCGCGGCATGGACTGCGCCCATCGCGCTGCTGCTGGGCAATCCGTTCGAACCCAGACAGGCAGCAGGAGATCTTCGAGGAGGCAACCAACTTCGATTTCTTCATCTTGAGGGGAACACAAAAATGGAGGCGAGAGCAGTACTCTGAACATCCGAGAATTCAGGGCACCAGAGGTTGCGACGCGGGCTGGAGGACGGGCACGCTCACCAACAGGAGCACGGGCATAACGATGGTGGTCCGAGGCAAATTCAGAGGGGCGCAAGTGGCCAACGTTCAGGAGCCGCCCGAAGAGCTATGCGGACGAGGGTTAGCATTCCAGCTGCAGCAGCACGACGCGCAGCTCACAGTCATCGGCTACTCTTGCCCGCCGCAGCCGAAGACGGCAGCGGACCGCAACCAGTGCTGCGCGACCATTGCACGGCTGTTCAAATGGATGGACTCAGTTGCGGCCTCTCGACCCAGAGGCAGCTTGCCGTTCACAGCGGGGGACCTGAATGACGGCATCGGCATCGCCAGCAAGAGCGAGCACCCAGAGAGCCCCTCGCCGGGGCCAGGACGTGCAAAGAAGAAACTACCTGGCGGAGCGGGACACAAAGCAAGACAGCACGCGGAACGGCATGGACTCACAGTTACGAGTACCACAGGTACTTGGCGACCCACGCTCTTCGGAGGGACTTCGGCCAGCTGCATTGGCTACATCATGATACCTACCTCGCTGGCCAACAGCCTCATCTCACAGGGGCCGCCACTGCGAATGAGCACTAGACCACAGCACGTCTGCAGCAGACAACGCAATGATCATGCACCAGTCCAAGCTACAGTTCGCATTCCATTACGCCAATGGGTCCGACCCAAACAAGCTGCAGTGATATGGGGGCAAAAACAAACTGGCAGCGGCTGCGCGTAAAGGACTACATGTAGACGAGTTTATCCAGGACGTCGAGCACCAGGTCGAGAACTACGACATACAGGGCAAAGGCATCGACCAGCTGTTCGTGGACGTGAACCAGATCATCATCACTTCGGTACAACGGTACTACGGCCAACAGCAACAAAGACCAGAAGAGTACCAGGTCCTACGAGACAGACGCATGGAATCACCCAGGCGTAGTCGAGATGCGAACGACTACGACGAGAAGGGGGCGCACTTTGCAGAACGATCGCGGGCGAAGACGCCGCGAAGGTCGACTGCCTACCTGTGCGAGCCGAAGGAGACAACCCCTACGACACTCCAACTACCTCGGACCTGGACGACATCGAGCACGAACTGAAGAACACCGCAGCCACCTGCGCAGCATGGCGCAAACTGGAGTATCAGAAGTCAGAAGAAAACAGACGCCAGGGTCGAGGAGCTGTACGAAGCATGGGAACGACGAGACCTCGCTCGCGTAGGCCGACTGTCCAGGCTGATCGCAGGAGGCAGATATGGACCACGTAAACGAGATTACTGGATAATGGTCATTGTTAGTCTTACGACGCAGGAGTGGCTGGAATTTTGGCAACTACCAGGAGGATTGGGCGGCATGGAAGGCACCGAGCAGAACAGCGAGATGGTAGAGCAGATGCCTATTATGGCCGATGAGATCTACTACGACAATGACCTCGGAGATATAGTGGAGAAGGACCTGGAGGGCATCTCGAGGCGACTTAAGGAGGCGAAACTCCGACGGGCGGCACCAGCTACAGCCGCGCCCAGTGAACTCTGGCGCGCACTACTGTGCCCCAGGGAAGACCAACCTCAACAAGCTCCAGCCACCTAGTCAACCTGAAGGCTTCCAGGACCTATTCCGAGCGGCATTGGCAGCCGTCAGGGTCAAGAGCGCGACGCCAGTTAGATGGCACCAGAGCGCGGCTACAGCAGTGAAGGAGAAAAGCAAATCGGGCCCAGCAGGCAAGCGCATCTACCATATCATGGACCCGATCGGCGAAGCTTTTTACCCACCACGCATGGCACGGTGGAGTGCTTAAACGCACACCGACCAGGACTACGGCTTCATTCGAGGCAGGAGACGGGAGGGCGCCATCTTGACGATGTCAGCGCTAGAATACCGAGCCAGGCAAGCTGGCTACAACTACACCACGACAATGAGGGACATGTCCAACGCATTCGGCAGCTGTGCTTGGCCCACCATGGAAGAGGCCAGCAGCAAGATCATGCCAGACGACCCCAGGGACTTGGGAGAACAACGGTATCGCCGATCCACGTTCATCATCCCGCGCCGAGATCAGGAGGACGGAGTCTGCGTCAAGCCACATTGCGGAGGACCCATCGGTGACCCCTACATGGCCAGGAATTTCGCGGCGAGCTTCTCCCCGTGCATCAAGGAATGGGTCAAGGATTGCAAGAAGGAGCTGAGAAACGACGACCTCTTGTACGGCAGCAACGAGATCTTCCAGCATCCAGTCTACCTAGGCCTGGCCGGGCACGCGGGCGACCTGCGAACGATCATCGTTGGAGACAAGCGCGCCGACGCAGAGGACATGGCATAGCAGGCCAGAACGGTCGACGCCACTCTCGACCAGCGCCTCGGCGAGATCGGCATGCGCCAGATTAACCAGGACAAGCAAGATAACGTCATTCACTTCCAGGGCCGCGACATGACCAAATCGCACAAGACGTGAAGACCAAAGCCACATGCAAGTTGCCAGGCACACTAGTTCCACGCGCGCGTTATCTCGAACCACAGGTCAGCCCCGCGCAGAACTACGGAGCCGAGCTCAACAAGCGCATCGCGGCCATGAAGAAGAGCTAGAAACGAGTGCGGGAGCTTCTGGAGCAAGGCCCACAACCCGTGCAGGTGGAAGCGAGCGGTGCTCCCCTGCAGGGTGATCAACACGGGCCTCTCGTGCATCGAGTGCTCCTTGCCCACGCCGTGCGAGTGCCAGTTGCTGCTGAGCGCTAGCGCCGCGGGCGCTCTCCTTCGCCGAGCTATGCCAGGCGGCCCCACCCGTCGCAGAGAGGGCGGCAGCGTGCAGAGCCTGAGCACGCTGGAAGTCTTTCGCCACTGGCAAGTACTGCCGCCTGCGGAAGAAGCACCGGTGCGCCGCCTCGGCTGGCTAAAAAAAAACACCCTCCGCAATTCCAGCAACAGCAAACAGTTGATCGCAGCACTGTTTGGGAGGGTCGATCCCGAGGCTTGTGACGATGACGAGAGCCCGATCAAGACCGATTCAGATCCTTGGGCTCAGAGGTTCTTGGAGGATGTACGACGCGCTTGCGGGGTCTCGGGGGGCGTCTACAACGCGTCAGGCGAGGGCGACAACATCGCCATGGGTAAGCTATTTACGCTAGACGGTAGAGGGCAATCATATGTCCTGGACGTTCGGGGAGTTCGGGCAGCTAAGCTCGGAGCGGCAGTCCCCCCACCAGGCCATGCCCAACAAGATGTACAGCGTGAAGAGCTACCACGAGAAGAACAGAAGCCATGGAAATGCGAACTCAAACACGGAGATGGAGAATGCGGTCTACTATTTGTGAGCAAGAAAGCGTTGCGCAGTCATGTTATACGCGCGCACAATTTACATCTAGCAGCAGCGCCCACATCGAACAACGAGTTTCTGATTCGCCAGAAAGTATCCACGTGCAAGAAAACAGCTAGGAAACATTTGGCCCGCAGTCTGATCAAGGGAGGATGTAACATGGACCGAACAAAATCATCAGCAGGCCCCTACTGCTCATGAATGACCCTCAGTGTCCGCTCTGTAGCCATTTCTCTCTGGACAGATCCACGCATTTTCGGCATCTGCGCGCGCTTGCCGAAGCCTCTGCTACAGCCCCCGCTCGGAGCCAGTGATGCTGTTCGACCAGAGGCCAGCGAACCAGGCGGCAGTGGTGCAACCAGGCGGGGGCGCAGCACGGCGAGACGATCGCAGCCGTCAGCGCGCCCCCCCACCGCTGCGCGGCGCAGCCAACGGGGGCAACCAGCGGCAGATCACGAAGCTCACGGCGCGGCTGACACCCAGGGTTGCCGGAGAACAGGCAGAACTCGCAGCCGCGCCCCCCCCCCCCAGACTTGGCAAATCCCTTCGGCGGCAGGTGTCGCTTCAGCGGGCCTCGGAGCGGGAAGACCGCGCAACGACGAGGCCCAGACGCTACGCCAGAGGGCGAAGAACGGAGAGCATATCGACACAGGCAGTTTGGACAGCCCGCGAATGAGAGTGCGGACGGAGACGCGCGCGCACCTGGGCAAGTCACTCGAGGAGGGCGCGCAGCTCACAGGTACCACGAGCCACTACCGCGACGTGGTATTGAAAGGCGACGCGGAGGCTCTGGCCGACCTCGCACCAGAGTTCAGGGTCCGACGCAGCAAAGGCAAGGAGGGCAACGGAGTCGAGAAGTGCAGGTTCCAGTTCAAGTTCGGGGAGAATGACCACCAGCTGTGCACGATCCTGATCAACCAGCTCAAGAAGGAGGGAGCGATCCGCAAGATAGGGTCGGACCCGAGAGGCGCGTTGGAGAGGGAGCCCGGCCGCCTCGTGAACGGATGAACGAGGAGATATACATCGTCACGATCGATGACGCATACGACTCGGCAGTGCACCGAGCAGACGAGGCTGCTCAGCTTCCACACATGCGGGGTGATGCGGGGGAAACAGTGTCCGAATTCGTTCTGTCCTCCCCCAGCAGTTCCCCCAGGCCATCCCACGGGTTTTTGGGACCAGCGCCAGGGTCCGTGAGATAGTAAGCTCTGGGCGCCTCACTCCCCCTCCCTCCGCGCAGGCAGTTGTTCCCGACATCTTCCAATTCGAAGGCCCGCGTTTTCCGAAGGTTTTGCTGTTGAGCCGACGTCCCCCTTCCCGAACCGAAGCGCAAGGGAAGCGGTACGGGTAAGCGGAGCCAGCCAAGCCACCAGCAGCAGAGCGAGAGACCGCCGTGAGCCGTGAGTGCGGGTGCTACCCTGCCCCCGGGCCCCTGCGTGGGGGAGGTCGGTGCAGGTCGGGCCCGAGCGTCAACTGACGTCAGCTCTACCAGTTTGAAGTCAGAGAACGCAGCTAGGCCGTGATAGAGGTACAGCTACAGCTAGAGTCCGCCTCCTCCTCGTCCACATGCTGCTGCTGCTGCTCCACTTCCTCCTCCACCTGCTCCTTCTGCTCCTCCTACTGCTCCCCCTCCTCCTCCTCCTCCTCCTCCTCCTCCTCCTCCTCCTCCTCCTCCTCCTCCTCCTCCTCCTCCTCTTCCTCCTCCCCCTCCTCCCTCTGTTCCTGTTCTTGTTCCTTCTCCTCCTCCTCCTCCTCCTCCGCCTCCTTCTCCTCCTCCTCCTCATTTCTTTTCTCCTCGCCCTCATTGTCATCATCCCCCTCCTTTGTCCCCGAGCGCCCAGCAGGTTCCTGCCCCCCTCCCCTCCCGCGGCTTGGCGCCGCCATGGCGTGGGCCACCGTGCAGGAGGCGGTGGCCGCCTTCGGGCGCCAGGGGGGCGGGCTCTCCCTGGGCCCTGCGACTGCTTCTGCTGTTGCTGCTGCTGATCCTCCTCCTCCTCCTCCTTTCCTTCCTCCTTCCCCGCCTTCATCCTCCTCCTCATCCTCCTCCTCCTCTTCCCCGCCTCCCTCCACCTCCCTCCCTCCCTCCCTCCCTCCCTCCTTCTCCTCCCTCCCCCCGCCCTCCCCCCTCTCCTCCACTCCTCTCCCCCCCCCTTTCCCTCCCCTTCTCTCCCCTCCATCCCATCCTGCCATCTCCGCCCCTCTATTCCTACCTCCCTCTGCCTCCCCTCCTGCCTCCTCCTCCGGTCCTCGTCCGCGTCCCTTCCTCGTCCGCTCCTCCTCCTCCTCCTCCTCCTCCTCCTCCTCCTCCTCATACTCCTCATCCTCATCCTCATCATCACCATCAGCAGCATCAGCGTCATCACCAGCATCACCAGCAGCATCATCATCAGCATCAACATCAGTATCACCATCAGTATCAGCATCATCATCATCATCATCATCATCATCATCATCATCATCATCATCATCATCATCATCATCATCATCATCATCATCATCATCATCAACAACGACATCAGCATCATCATCAGCAGCAGCATCGTCACCATCATCAGCAGCAGCATCATCATCATCGTCATTATCCTCATCACGTTTCCTCGTCGTCGTCTTTTCTTCCTGATCCTCCCCCTCCTCCTCCTCCTCCTCCTCCTCCTCGTCCCTCCTCCTCCTCCTGCTCCTCCTGCTCCTCCTCCTTCTGCTCGTCTTCCTCTTCCTGATTATCCTCCTCTTCCTTCTCCTCCTCCTCCTCTTCCGTCTCCTCCTCCTATCTCTCCTCTTTCCTATCCCCTCTCCCCCTCTCCTCATCTGTCGCATCAGTCGTTTTCCCCATCCGTCGTCGTCGTCTCTTCATCCTCCTCTTCTCCTATCCTCCTCTCCTCCTCCTCCTCCTCCTACTCTCCTGCACACGCATCCCACCCTCCTCCTCCTCCTCATCCTCCTCCTCCTTCTCCCCTCGTCCTCCTTCCTCTCCCCTTCCTCCCCCTTTCCCGTTGCCCTCTTCTTAAATGTATGTTCACTGTGCCTCGTGTCCGTCTCGTCTCGTCTCTTCCAGTCGTCCCTCACTCATTGTCATTCTCCTTTCTCGTCTTCCCTCCTCAGCCTCCTCCTCCTCCTTCCTCCCTCCACTCATCTCCTCTTCCTCCCCCGCCTCTCCTCCTCCTCCTCCTCCTCCTCCTCATCCTCATCCGCCTCCTCCTCATCCTCCTCATCCTCATCCTCACTCCTCCTCATCCTCCTCCTCCTCCTCCTCCTCCTCCCTCCCGTTGCCCTCTTCTTATAGGCATTTGACTTATCTTTCTCCTTCTCCTTCTCCTCATCCCTCCTGCGAGGGGGGGGGGAAGGAGAAGCCGAAGAGCACTCACGGACCAGCCAGCGGCGAGCCGAGATGTCAAGCCGAGGCAGTGCCACCGCCGACGGAAAGTAGGCAGGGCGGACAGCCCCGACGGGCGCCTGAGGCGACCGTCCTTGCTGCCAGAGCAGCTTCGGCACAGGGAGGAAGAGGAGGAAGAGGAGGAGG
>CAUYUJ010011096.1:0-24759 GCA_963575745.1 Prorocentrum cordatum
CCTCCTCCTCCTCCTCCTCCTCCTCCTCCTCCTCCTCCTCCATTCCTTCTCCTTATAGATAACTCCTCCCTGTCGCACCCCGAGGCCAGTTTTTTGGGCGGGCCGGGCGTTTCGCCTGAGACTTCCTCACCATGTATGACTCTGAAGCTAGAAAAGTGGCAACACTTTCACAGATGGAGGGCGGGTGGTTTTCAAAATGTGGCTCTCGCATTAGCGCCGCGCACATTGAGCTTCACGGATTGAGGGAGGGTGGTTTTCAAATTGTGGCTCTCGCCTGAGCGTCGCGCACATTATTTGCAAGAAACGAGGGAGCTTCACGGGTTGAGAGAGTAGTTTTCAAAATGTGGCTCTCGCCTTAGCGCCGCGCACATTCGTGTAAAAAATGCAAGGGCTTCAAGGATCGAGGGGGCGACTCCTTTTCAAAATGCGGCTCTCGCTTAAGCCCCGCGCACATTCGTTTTACAAATTTGCAAGAGTTGAACGGATTGAGGGCGGGTGGTTTTCAAATTGTGGCTCTCGCCTTAGCGCCACCCACCTTCGTTTTTCAAGATTGCAAGAGTTTCACGGCTGAAGGCGGGTCGTTTTCGAAATGTGGCTCTCGGCACATTCGTGCAAATAAATACAAGGGTTTCACGGATTCAGGGCAGGTCGTTTTCAAATTGTGGCTCTCGCCGTAGCGCCGCGCACATTCGCGCAAAACATTGCAAGAATTTCATGTATTGAAGGCGGGTCGTTTTCAAAATGTGGCTCTCGCCTTGGCGAGAGCCGCCCACATTTGTAGAAAATTGCAAGGGTTTCACGGATTGAGGGCGGTTCCTTTTCAAAATGTGGCTCTCGATTTAGCGCCGCGCGCATTCGTTTGAACAAATTGCAAGAGTTTCGCGGATTTCCATGATCAGCGTTCCAAAAATATAATGTGTTGGAAGGATTCAAGATTATGTGGGTGCAACAATTGTATTGGTTCGCGGTGTTGAAATCCAAACAATGGCGTTATGGCACGATTCCGGATCGCCAAAACGCAGCAGTCACGTTGTTACGTGGCGTTGCAATCCCGAAAACAATGTTTTGGCATGCTTCAGGCAACGTCGCTGATGACTCTTGGGTTTACACTGGTCCTCCTCCTCCTCCTCCTCCTCCTCCTCCTCTTCCTCCTCTTCCTCCTCCTCCTCCTCTTCGTCGGAACGGGCTGCATCGGCTCGGAGTCGGAATCAAATCGAATCGGCGGCGCCAGGATGCATAGCAGCGCCAGGCAAGCATCGGGCCGCATCGGATCGCCGAAGACTCGGAATCGGATCAAGTCGGGCGGGCCGGAGCCGATATCGAGTCGGATCGATCGGATCGAAATGGCCCCGGGGAGGGCAGGGGAGGGCGACGAGGGGGAGAGGGAGGCGCCTACGAAGCGGATGATCTGTGCTGCACGCTTCGCCTTGGGTCTCACTCTCAGTGGGCGCTCGTGCATTCTGACGCCATCCTGCCGCTTGTTCGCTCCCCCCCGAGGGCCTTCCCCAAGGGCGGGCTCTTCATCCCGAGTCGTTTCCTGCACGCCCCGGTGCCATGGGAGGGCTCCCGGAGCACGAAGAGGAGGAAAAACCTCTCAGGACCGTTTCCCCCAGGGCCCTCCTACTCAACTGGAGGAAGAGAAAACAGCACAAGCACTACATTTCGACGGTCCGCGCGGGTTGCTTGGATCTGCGGTGGACCCCCCCTCCCTGGCACGCGGAGCGCGCCAGGGGCGGCGCCGGAGGCGCCGCCAGAAGGGCCCAGCGGAGACCCAAGGAGCTCTTTCTGCTGCAATTCCTTGTTCGATCCGCGCCGACTTTTGCCCGCCGCTGGACAGCGCCCCCCTCGACGCCGCGCCCGGCTAGCGCAGCGGAGGCGGCTGGGGGCCCCAACGGGATGGCAGCCCCACATCGACCCCCGTCGCGGCCAGCCACCGCTCGCCGAAGGCGCTCCGACCCCCGTCGCAGCGCGACGACGAGGCGAGGTTGACCCCCGTCGGGAGGGGTACCCCCCACGCGTATTAAGAAACCCAGAGTGCAGGCCTCCTAGATGGGGTCCGAGTAGATGGGGTCGGAAGATCTCGGTGCACCGCCGATGTATCGGCGATGCATCGCGAATGCATCGGCGATGCATGGCGAATGCATCAGCGATGTATCGGCCAAGCACTGGCGACATCGGCGATGCATCGGCGGCGTCGGCGTGGAGAAAATTGGGCCCTTTATCGAGCCGCATCGCCGATGCTTCGCCCATGCATCGCCGAGCCATCGGCGATGCGGTGCGATTTTCCGACCCCGTCTACTTCGACCCCATCCAAGATCTAGGAGGCCTCGAGTCCGCGGTGGACAGACCCCCCTTTAGCAGGCCTCGTGTTCGTGAAAACGGCCTGGGACCAAAACCGACGGACCTGGACCCGCAGCAATGACGCCCGCGACGCCCATTTCGCGCACCGAAGACGGCCAAGTTCTTCATCGACGCGTCGGGGTAGGTTACCAGCCTGGAACATATCCCTATCCCTATGCTGGGCACCTCCTCATAACGATGCCAATCTTAGGGATTCCTGTATTTTTGAGGGCGAATCCCTGAGATTGCCATCGCCTTTTGGCGTGTCAATCTTAGGGATAGGGATACGTTCGAGGCTGGTGAATAGGAGGCCTGTCTACCTCCGATTGGGACCCCCAGCCAGCTCCGAGCAGCGGCCGCCCGAGCGGCGGCCCGCCGGCGGGCGCGGGCGGCGCAGGCGCGCGCGGAGCCGCGCCCGGGCGAGGCCGGGCGGCGGCCGGCTGCGCGCAGGAGGTGGCCCCGGGCAAGAGGGGCCTCCCTCCGTGCGCGGCCTTCCGGGGGCCGCGGGGAGGCCCCAACCCGAGCGCGCAAGATGCTGCTGTCGCATCGGGCTCACTCACCTGGGGGCCCCACTGGATGGAGGGTGAAAGAAGGGGCTTGCAGCAGGGAGTCTTCACTGGGGGCCGAATGGCCCATGTGTGCACCATGTATCGCTCATGTACGCGATCGGGTATGATTGGCGTCCAATGTTGGCGGTCACGGCGGTCATGGAATCCACCCCCAGCATGCCCGCACCGAAAGCCACTCCGGCGAAAGGTCACTCTCACGTGCAGCCGAAGTGATCACGGCCCGCCGTCGTCGCAGCACCCCGGGCCGCAGTCGCCCCCGCAATCGCCCTCCTCGCCATCCTCCGGCGGGGGGAAGTCCGACGCGTCCGGGCGGCCCGCGCGCGGCCGGAAGGCGCCGCCCGCCGCCTCGGCCAGCGCGGAGCGCACGTCGGCGGGCTCGAGGCGGTGCTTGGCCCAGTACTCTCCTCGAGGGCGCCCAAGTGGGAGGGGTCCCAAGAGGGGTGGGGCCCATATCGGGGCCCGAGGGACGCGAGCGGCCCGGGGCGGGCCGGGGGACGCATTCGAGCAAGAAGCGGCGCCCTGAGATCTGGGGAGATCTCATGACGCATGGCCCAGGCCATGATGCGCACCCCCCCCCCCCAATCATCACCCCCCTCTTGGTCGCCCCCATTCTCCGCTCACGTGGAACACGGGAATGTCGCACCAGTACCTGGCGCGCCACTCCCTGCTCGCTCACTGCGAGACGGCCGAGGGGTAAATCCAAGGCACTCGTCGCTTTGCCTGCTGTGATGGGCTCGCACAAGAACAGCCTCCCCCTCCTCTTGCTGCTGCTGCTGCCGCTCCTCCTCCTCCTCATCCTCCTCCTCCTCCTCCTCCTCTTCCTCCTCTTCCTCCTCCTTCTTTTTTCTCCCCCTCCTCCTCTTCCACCACCTCCTCCTCCTCCGCCTACTCTTTTTCCTCCTCCTTCTCCTCCTCATCCTCCTTCTCCACCTCCTCCTCCTCCTGCTCCTCCTCCTCCTTCTCCTCTTCCTCCTCCTCTCTCCTCCCCTCATCCTCCTCCTCATCCTCCTCCTCCTCCTCCTCCTCCTCATCATCATCATCATCATCATCATCATCATCATCATCATCATCACCACCATCATCATCATCATCATCATCATCATCACCACCATCATCATCATCTTCATCATCATCATCATCATCAGCAGCATCATCAGCAGCAGCATCATAATCATCATCATCAGCATCATCATCATCATCAGCAGCAGCGATGTCATCATCATCATCATCAGCAGCAGCATGATCATCATCATCAGCAACAGCAGCATCATAATCATCATCATCATAATCAACATCAGCATCAGCATCATTGTCATCATCAGCAGCATCATCATCCTTATCATTACCAGCATTATCATCATCGTCAGCATCATCCTCCTCATCATAATCAGCAGCATCAGCATCATCATCATCGACAGCATCATGAGCATTATCGCCACTATCAGCATCATCGTCGGCATGATCATCAAATGATCATCATCATTAGTAGCATCATCATCAGCATCATCACCATCACCATCACCAGCACCCCCATCATGATCATCATCATCACCACCACCCTTACCATGACCATCATCATCACCATCACCTACATCATCATCATCAGCAGCAGCATCCTCACCATCATCAACAACAATAACGACTAACAAACGCAACTACTACTACAACAAGAGACATAACACATAACGTCATCAGTATCAGCATCATCATGAACAGCAGCAGCACCACCAGCATCATAATAAACATCTGCATCGGCATCGACATCATCATAATCACCAGCATCCGCAGAATCAGCATCAGCAGCATCATCATCAGTATCATCGCAATCATAATCGGCACCGGCATCCGCATCATCGGCAACATCAGCATCAACAGCATCAGCATAACAATCGCCATCACCATCACCATCACCAACATCGTCATCATCATCGTCAGCATCAGCATGAGCATCCTCAGCATCCTCATCATCATCAACATTATCAACATCATCAACATCATCCCCCACATCCTCATTCCCAACATCCTCAATTCATACTCAACATTATCTTCATCCTTGTCCTCATGCTGCGTGACTCGCAAAACCACCGAATCCCGCGCACGGAAAACCACCCCCGACGACTCCCCAAGACAGACGGCCGAGAGTCAGTGGCTCACGCCACAGACCAGACGGTCCAGGACGCTGAGGCGAAGGGAGGGGGAGCAGAGGGAAAGGGAAAGGAGGAGTAGGCGGAGGAGGAGGAGAGGGCGACGAGGGGGGGGGGAGCATGAAGAGGAGGGAGGGAAAGGGCTGCAAGCCCGCCAGCGCCTGGCACGCCACTCCTCGTTCCCAGGGGCATCGATGTTCACGACGCGCAGATCGTACCTCCGAGCCGCTTGCATGCGCACGCGCGCGCGACATCCCTTCCTCGTCCTCCTCCTCCGCATCCCCATCATCCTTCTCCTCCTCTTCCTCCTCCTCCTGCGCCTCATCATCATCATCATCATCATCATCATCATCATCATCATCATCATCATCATCATCATCATCATCAACACCACCATCATCATCATCATCATGATCATCATCATCAGCATCATCAGCATCATCAGCATCAGCATCAGCATCATCATCAGCATCATCAGCATCAGCATCAGCATCAGCATCATCATCATTATCATTCTCATCAGCATCACCACCGCCACCATCACCTCCGTCGCCGTCGTCTTCGTCGTCGTTGCGTCGTCGTTGTCGTCGTCGTCGCCACTTCCGTCGTCAGCATAATCATGACCCTCATCATCATCATCATCATCACCACCACCACCATCACAATCACTATCATCACAATTACATGAACAGCATCGTGATCATCAGCAGCATCATCAGCCCCAGCGTCATTATCATTATCATCAGCATCATTGTCATCATCATCACTATCACCAGCATCATCATTATTAACATCAGCAATATCGTCATCATCAGCAGCATCAGCATCACCCCCAGTATCATCAACATACTCAACATAATCATCAACAACTTTGTGAGATCCGCATCGGCATCGTATCCATCAGCGTCACAATCGTCAGCATCAATAGCATCACCAGCATCATCATGATCAGCATCATGATCATCATCAGCAGCAGCAGCAGCATCAGCGTCGTCATCATCACCATCAGCAGCATCAGCATCAGCATAACCATTATCAACAACATAAGCAGCATCATCATCATCATCATCATCATCATCATCATCATCATCATCATCATCATCATCATCATCATCATCATCATCACCGATCATCATCATCCTCATCATCATCAGCATCTCATCATCATCATCAGCATCATCGGAATCAGCAGTATAAGAAGCAGCATGATCAGCAGGATCATGGTCATTATTATACCCCGTCAATATCATCGTCGTCATCGTGACCCCCAGTACAATCGACATCATCATACCGCCACTACCACCACCATAATCAGAATAATGTGAATCCTCAGCATGAGCATCATCAGCATCACCAGCGTCATCAGTATTATCATTTGCATCATCACAGCAGCAGCATTGTCGTCGTCATCGGCATCGACATCGACATCGCCATTGACCTCATCATCGCCATCGTCATCAGCATCACAATCACCAGTATCACCATCAACATCATCAGCATCAGCAGCATCACCGTCATAAACGTCATCATCATCAGCATCAGCATCATCATCATCGTCGTCGTCATCATCGTCGTCATCATCATTAGCATCATCAACAGCATCATCATCATCATCATTAACATCGTCAGCATCATCCTCATCATCATCAACATCATCATCATCGACGTCGTCGTCAGCAACATTGCCATCAGCATTCTTACCATCACCGCGTCGCGCGGTCGTCGTCATCATTGTCGTGGTCGTCATCGTCACGGTGGTGGTGGTGGTGGTGGTGGTGGTGGTGGTGGTGGTGGTGGTGGTGGTGGTGGTGGTGGTGGTGAGGGTGGTGGTGGTAGTGGTGGTGGTGGTGGTGGTCGCCATCGTCGTCATCGATTTTGCTGTCGGCATACTAATCGTATTGCTCATTATGATCCTTCTCCTGATCCACGTCATCCTCCTGGATGTCAAAGCTGAATCACTCCTGCAGGAGAAGGAGGAGCACAAGTTGAGTGAGGAGGAGGAGGAGGGGGAGGGAGACAAGGGCGGCAAGGAGGAGGGGGACGAGACGAGGGAAGGTGCAATAGGAGGGTGAGGACGACGAAAACAATGACGAACAAAAACCACGACGACAACGACGACGACGACGACGACGGCGGCGGCGGCGGCGGCGACGACGACGACGTCGACGACGCGGGCGCACGCCAAGCCGCACTCCCGCAGGACCGCCTCGGCCTTGTCGCAGAGCGGGCAGGCCGGCTTGCTGAAGAGCGTGACCTCTCCGGGCGCGCCGCCGCCGCAGGAGCGGGGAGCCGTGGGGGGCCAGGCGGGCCCGTACGACCAAGAGGACAGGGCTGGACCCAAACGTTGTTGCTCGTCTGGTGCTCGTTCTGTTTTTTGTTCTGCTCCACCTGTTGTTTCTGTGCCTCCCTGCCAGAACGAAAAACGAGACACGGCCGAAGTCCAGCAAAACAGCGTTTAGGTTTAAGTCGGGCCTGTCCCCCTACAGGGGGATCTTCGACTAAAAATTAAAAATACCAAAGAAATACTCAAAAAATAGTCAAAAATAGTCTGGGAACTATTTTTGGCATATTTGTTGATATTTTGGAGGTATGTTGGGGGTATGTTTTTATTTACCGTGGAAACTCAGAGATGGCAACCCAGAGCTGCAACCAGCTGGAAGCTGGAAGAGTGGAGATGGGTGAAGTCTCTCCGAGGGGCGAGTTTGTTCGACATTCCCCCATCAGTGCTTGCACTGAAGGGGTCCTAGCGGAAGGTGAAGGATTTGGCGAAAGTTCCCCGCCGATTTTGGTGGCAGGCTGGGTTCCCGGGTTCCTGTGTTCCCGGCTGCGGGTTCCTGGGTTCCCAGTTCCGGGTTCCGGGCCGATTTCGGAGGGCCGCGAGGTTCCCGGGTTCATGGGTTCCTGGTCGATCTTCTTATCGATCGATTTCACCATCGATCTCATTACCGACTTCTCGATCGATCTCACCATCGATCTCACAATCGATCTCACTATCAATCTCACAAGCGATCTCACTAGAGATCGCATGAGCGATCTCGCGAGCGATCTCGCGATCGATCTCACTATCGATCTCATTTAATCGATGTCACTCTCGGTCTCACGATCGACCTTACAATCGTCCTCACTATCGATGACACTATCGATATCATTATCGATCTCACTCGATCTCAAGATCCATAGTATCAATTTTCAAAGCATCCACTGATTGGGGTTTTCTCAGGTGTAAAAGATTTTGCATGTTTGGGGGTATGCAGAGGAGACCCACCACGTTGCTGACTGTGAACATGGAATCGTTCCCGAGAATTTTGAGGAACAGCCCAGGGGGGGAGAGGTGCTGTCACCCACAAGGGCACTCGGCGGCCGTTGGCAGGGTGGGGGGAAGGTGCGGTGCCTCGTATCTTAAGGAGTACCCGAGTACCCCTCGGAGCTGTCTAGACTGTTGGCGGCAGCCTTCCTGGACGTTCTGTCAGGCAGGGTGCCAGACGGAATGGTGGGCAATGAACTGCCCAAAGGAGGTGCCGCTCTGTTCGTTCCCCTCGACCCCTTCTTCGAGCCCGCACGGCAACATGACTGTGCGCTGGAAGTGCGGTGAGGTGAGGGACCCCAACTTTCATTCACGATGTGGACGCTTCGGGACTTTCCTCTTCAGCGGTGCAGCAGCAGGAGGGGGAGGAGGAGGAGGAAAGAGGAAGGAGGAGAAGGAGGGAAGGGGAAGGGGGAGGACGACAAGGACGGTGAAAGGACGTGGAGGTGGAGGATGAGGATGAGGATGAAGATGAGGAGGATGATGAGGACGAGGAGGAGGAGGAGGAGGGACGGACGACAACGACGAGGAGGAGGAGACGGAGGGAAGCATGAGGAAAAAAAAGAGAGGAGGGAGAAAAGAACGAGGAGGGGGAAGGATGACGGGCGGGGCTAAGAGGAGGAGGAGCAGCAGCAGGAGGAGGAGCAGGAGGAGGAGGAGGTGGATAGAGGAGGGCGCTGGCGCCGCAGGCGGCCTCTGGCACCACGGCGGCCTCTGGCCCCGTGGGCTCGGCCGACGCGGGCTCGCCCAGCAACAGCTGCTTCAACGTCTGGGCCGCCTGGGGGTCGTCGTCATCGTCGCCACCGCCGCTCACCGTCGGAGGGAGGATGAGGAGGAGGAAGAGGAGGAGGAGGACAAGAAGGAGAAGGAGGAGGAGGAGGAGGTGTAGGAGGAGAGGAGGAGGAGAAGGAGGAGAGTGGGGGAGGAGGAGGAGGAGGACGAGAGGAGGATGAGGAGGAGGAAGAGGACGAGGAGGAGGAGGAGGAGGAGGAGGAGGAGGAAGAGGAGGAGGAGGAGGAGGAGGAGGAGGAGGAGGGGAGGAGGAGGGGGAGAACGAGGACGAGAAGCAGGAGGCGGAGGAGGAGGAGAAGAGGGAGGAGGAGGAGGAGAGGAAAGAGAATGAAGAGGAGAAGGAGGAGGAGGAGGCGGGCCAATCTAAACCGAAGATGCATCAAAGATCTTGCGAAAAAAAAAGAACCTTCTCGTCAAGACCCCCCTTTTATAGACCTCTACTAAGAGTCAGTTGTGCTAGAGAAGTGCCCCGTTGAAAAAAACGCGTGAAAATCCTGAACCGTGCCAGAACACCATTCTTGGGACTTCAACGACGCGAATCATCGTTACCGTTGCGATTTGACCAGTCTGGACCGTGTCAGAACACTAGTCGTGGGACTTCAACGCAACGAATCATCGATACCGTTACGTCATGACGATCCTCAATCGTGCCATATCGCCGTTCCTGGTATTTCAACGCCACGAATCAACATAACTGGTACACCCTGGCAATGTTACATCCTGCCACAACACCATGTCTGGGGCGTGATCCGCGAGATTCCTGGAAACGGCTATAAACTAGTAGAACGACTGCGCGCGGCGCTAAGGCGGGATTCGCATGTTGTAAAGAAACCGCCCTGCATCCGTGGAACTATTCCACTGATCCCAACCATCCTGTGGTGTTAGGCCCTCGTTTTGAAGCGACAGCGCCTCGCGTCCCTCCTCTCCTCTCCTCTCCTCTCCTCCCCGCTCTTCTCCTCTCCGCTCCTCCTCTGCCCCCCTCCTCCCCATCCTCCCTCCTACAATCCGCTTCGTCGCCTTCCTGCGTTTCACCCACCCAGGACAACGCTTCGGGGGCCCATAGGGAGCTCCACCGAAGGCTCCAGTGGCAGGGTCCGCATGCGTCAGCGCCACCCAGGACAGCGCTTCGTGGCCCCAGAGAGGACCCCACCGAAGCCTCCAGTGACACGGCCCGCATGCGTCAACGCCACCCAGGACAGCGCTTCGTGGCCCCATAGGGGGCTCCACCGAAGGCTCCAATTACAGGGTCCGCATGCGTCAACGCCACACAGGACAGAGCATCGTGGTCCCATAGGGGGCTCCACCGAAGCATCCAGTGGCAGGGCCCGCATACGTCTCCCCCACCCAGGACAGCGCTTCGTGGCCCCATAGGGAGCTCCACCGAAGGCTCCAGTGGCAGGGCCCGCATGCGTCAGCGCCACCCAGGGCAGCGCTTCGTGGCCCCATAGGGAGCTCCACCGAAGGCTCCAATTACAGGGTCCGCATGCGTCAACGCCACCCAGGACAGCGCTTCGTGGCCCCATAGGGGGCTCCACCGAAGCCTCCAGTGGCTGGCAGGGCCCGCATGCGTCACCGCCACCCAGGGCAGCGCTTCGTGGCCCCATAGGGAGCTCCACCGGAGGCTCCAGTGGCAGGGTCCGCATGCGTCAGCGCCACCCAGGACAGCGCTTCGTGGCCCCATAGGGAGCTCCACCGAAGGCTCCAGTGGCAGGGTCCGCATGCGTCAACACCACACAGGACAGCGCTTCGTGGCCCCATAGGGGGCTCCACCGAAGGCTCCAGTGGCAGGGTCAGCGCGCGTCAACGCCACTCATGTAGGCACACCCCATCACACGGTTGGCGGCCCCATATGGAGCTCCACCGAAAGCCCCAGTGGCAGGGTCCGTATGCGCCACCGCCACCCATGACAGCGCATCGTGGCCCCAAAACGAGCTCTAACGCAGGTCCCAATGGCGCAGTTCGCATGCGTCTCCCCCACCTAGGACAGCGTTTCGTGGCCCCCAAGGGAGCTCCACCGAAAGGTTCCAGTGGCACCGTTCGCATGCGTCTCCACCACCTAGGACAGCGTTTCGTGGCCCCTCAGGGAGCCCCACCGAAGGCCCCAGTGGCACCGTTCGCATGCATCTCCCCCACCCAGGACAGCGTTTCGTGGCCCCATAGGGAGCTCCACCGAAGGTCCCAGTGGCGCCCTTCACATGCGTCTCCCCCACCCAGGACAGCGCTTCGTGGCCCCATAGGAAGCTCCACCGAAGGCGGCAGTGGCGCAGTTCGCATGCGTCTCCCCCACCCATGACAGAGCTTCGTGGCCCCATAAGGAGCTCTAACGCAGGTCGCAATGGCGCAGTTCGCATGCGTCTGCCCCACCTAGGACAGCGCTTCGTGACCCCGTAGGAAGCTCCACCGAAGGCCCCAATGGCGGTGTCCACATGCGTCCGCGCGACCGATTTCGGCGCACCCCTCGCACGTTCCGTGGTCCCACAATGGGCTCCACCGAAAGCGGTACCCACAAAGCGGCACTCGCAGCTGCGTATGGTTGGGTCCTCCGTCAGGCTAATTTTACATGGATGCGCGTGGCGTTAAGGCGAGAGTCACATGTTGAAAACGGCCCGCCCTCCATATGCGAAACCCTTGCAATGTTTAAAACGAATGTGCGCGACGTTGAGGCGAGAACTACATTTTGAAAACGGCCCGTGCTCCATCCGTGATATTATTGGATGTCTTAAGCTTCAGGATAATATAGAATGAAGAATATCACGCGAAACGCCCAGCCCGCCCTTTCGACCGGCCTCGGGGTGCAACAGGACGAGTTGTTTATGAGGAATGGAAAAAGGAATGGGGGAGGAACTGGGGAAGACGAGGAGGAGGGGGAGGAGGAGAAGGAGGAGGAGGAGGAGGAAGAGGAAGAGGGCGAGGGGGCGGAGTACAAGCTAGGTGCGCTCGCGCCAGATCTGACATCCTACCCCTCCCACCCATCCATTCCCGTGGCGCTGATCGGTTCGCCGTACGCCTACGCGTGACATAGAGGATCTGGAACTTTGAAGCGGACCCCATCGTGCGATGCGCAATCGGAGCAGGGCAGCTGTGTACTTTGGAGGAGGGTGTGGCGGATGAGCGGGGGAATGGGCGGGGGGGCGGAGGGCTGGAGGTTCGAGGCCTTCAGGCGTTTTCGAAGTTCTGGCGGCTGTCCAGCCTCTGGAGCCCTCCGAGATGGGGTCCGAGTAGATGGGGTCCAAAGGACCGCGCCGCACCGCCGCATCGGCGCCGTGGGGCGCGGAGAAAATCCTGCTCCGCATCGAGCCGCACCGCCGATGCATCGGCGATGGGACCCCATCTGGGAGGCCTAGAGTTATGTCCGGCGTGTCCCCCTACAAGGGGATTTTCCACGAAACATCGAAAATACCCCAAACATACCCCCAAAAGGTCAAAAAAATACCCCCAAAATAGTCCCCTGGCTATTTTTGGCGTATCGTTTGGCTATTTGGGAGTAGTTCTTAGCTTTCGTCGAAAATCCCCCTGTAGGGGGACAGGCCCGACGTAAGCCTGGAGCCTCGGGATGCCCTCCAGCGGCCCGCGCCTCGCCGAGGGCCCGCGCCGGGCGGGGGGAGGGGAGAGGGGGGGCGGCGCATCCCGAACGGCCGCCAGAGGCCCGAGCTGTATACCCGAAGGGCAAGCGAGGGCCACGCTTAAGTCGGGCCTGTCCCCCTCCAGGGGGATTTTCGACGAACAATCAAAAAAGTACCCTAAAAGTAATCCAACAATAATCCAAAAATAGTCTGGGTACTATTTTGGGGGGTATGTTTGACCCTTTTGGAACATGTTTGGGGTATTTTTATTTTTTCGTCGAAAATCCCCATGTAAGGGGACACGCCCGACATAAGGCCACGCCCAGGTTCCTGCCGCCTCCTTTCCCCTTGCAGGGGGAGGGGGAGATACGCCTGCACGTCTGGGGGCGCGACGCCAAGGGAAAGCAGGAGCACAGGACGGGCAGTAGGGACGAGCGCGCACAGCTCGACGAACTAGAAAACAAGATGCATGCACTGAGGAGATTCGAACGCATGCGAACTACCGAAGACGAAGCCAAGCACAGGCGTCATCGGAAGACTGATCGGCGATCGAAATAAATCGGATGGGCGGACATCGGCAGTCACGACGGGAAAAGTCGGATCGACAGAGATCTGCCGGCTAGTAGGACTCCAATGAGAGATCGGAGTTTGAATCGAATTCCGAAGTCGAATCGAATCGGAACTGGAAGCCGAAATCGAATCGAATCGGAGGAATCGACATGAGCCCTGCTAAGGGGGAGAGGGGAGGAAGGAGGGACCAGAGGCTGTGTCTGGTAAGTGGCGCTCTCTGTGGCTGGGGACCCAGGACCATCGCCCCCACGCCCGGGGGTCCCCCTTGGTGACGGGGGTGGGTACCCACTCGGGCGCCCCTGGGCCTCCTCCTCCCCCTCCTCCTCCTCCTCCTCCTCCTCCTCCTCCTCCTCCTCCTCCTCCTCCTCCTCCTCATACTCCTCCTGCTCCTCCTCCTCCTGCTCCTCCTCCTCCTGCTCCTCCTCCTCCTCCTCCTCCTCCTCCTCCTGGGGAGGAGCAGGGGAGGAGGGAGGGACGCGGAGGGGTCGCTGGACGAGGGGGCGAGGCGGCAGGCCCACCAGGGCCGGGCGGCAGGGGGGGGCGGGGGTCTTCGCGGCAGGCGTGCAGTGTGGCGCCGCCGTCCGTCTCGGGGCGGACTGCTCGGGGGCCGCCTCCGAGTCGCGGCTCGGGAGGGGGGGGGTCGTGGGCCTCCCGGGCGGGGGTAGCCCCGCTGGCTGGTGGTCTCGCTGGGCATCCGAGGAGACAGAGGCACCCGAGCCCTGCGCCCTGCGCCCTGCGCCCTGCGCCCTGCGCCCTGCGCCCTGCGCCCTGCGCCCTGCGCCCTGCGCGCGCACCCCCCCCGGCAGGGGGCAGGAAATCCACCCCCAGAATAATCACCCCGACACGCGAAGCCGTCCAGCAAACGCACGCACAGAAGGAATCGAGCAGGGCAAGGCCGTTTGGTGAAAGCCCGGGGCCGTGTAGCAAACGAAAATCATCGAGTCCGGGTGGGTGTCTCCCCCCTTGGCCCAGGTGCGGTGGCGGATCTGCATAGGCGCTGGAGCGCAACCGGCAGGATGCCCGCGGCAGTCTGGGGGGGGCCCAGCGGCCCGCCTGGTGGGGCGCCTCCTGCGGCGCCGCACTCCACCGCTGCGGAGGGCAGGGAGGAGGAAGGGGGAGGGGAACGCGGGATGAGGGAGGGGAGCGGGGCAAGCGAGGCGCGCCCGCGCCTCGCCTGACCACCCATCCCTTCCCGTGGCGCTGATCCGTCTCCATCCGCGGACGCGTGTCGTAGCCGAGCTGGCACTCCCACAGAAAGACCACGTCGTGTTGGGCGCAGCAGGATAAGGAAAGGAGCTGCGTGCACAGGAGGAGGAGGAGGAGGAGGAGGAGGAGGTGGTGGTTAAGCACGAGGAGAAGCGGGAGGAAAACCATGAGGACGAACAACAACAGCTGGAAGTAAAGCGGACGGATCGTGACGAAAAGGAGGACCAGGGGAAGGCGGAGGAGGGGACCTGAGGGGGGCGACAACGATGCAGAGAGGCTCGGTTTCTGGAAAGCTGCCCGCGCTGGGGAGAGACGAAGAACAGCAACGGGAACCGGAGCGGAAGGAGCGGGAGGAGCAGGAGGACCCGGGGAAGGCGGAGGAAGGGGAGTGACGGGGGGGGGGGCCACCGCGAAGCAGAGCTCGGATCCCGACAAGGGGGCCTGCGCCGGGGCGAGGGCCCCGGTCGGAACGACGGGAGCAGGGCGCCGATCCGAACGGGAGGCCCACGCTGCCGCAGAGCACTGGTCTGGAACACCGAGGACGATCGGAGTGTAAGGCAACAAAAGAGCAATCGGCTCTTGAAATCTGGAGGAAAAAAAACAAACGAGACGCCGAGGGTGACAGAGATCTTCTGGACAGCTTCAGGGGAGGAGGGAGAGTAGTACTCAGATTGCTCAATTGTGAAGGGGAGGAGGGAAGAGGGAGGCAACGAGAGTGTGGGAGGGAGAGGCGGTGGGGGAGGGGAAAGGGGGCAGGGGGGGAAGCTGGTCTGGGAGGGGAAGGGAGGAGAGAGGATAAGCTGGGCAGGAGCTACAAGCTGGGCGAGCAAGCGAGGAGCCTTTCTCATCAGTGCCATGCGCGTCTGACTGAACTACGTGCCGTAGCTTGAAGGGCTAATGACTGGCGGATGTCATGCATCGCATCAGAAAAAAAAGTGGGAAGACGCTCCATAGATGATCTCCATGAGGCCAGGGCCCTGGCCACCTCCGGCAGACCCGGCGGTGGCAGGGGCGGGCCGCGGGATGCGGCTCCGCACTGATGCTTCTGGGATTCCTATCCCCGGTGGCGGGACCGAGACAAAGAGCGCCGAGCATCTCACGGAGCATCCCTCGCCGGGGGTAAAATCTTCCAGGCGCGGTCGCACGCGAGCCCGAGCAAGCGATGGATCCCGGGCTCAGCCGCCCCGGGTAAGGGGGCCGAAGTACACGTGGAGCATCGCCTCCTGTGGAAGGACAGATGACAGAGGACAAGCACGCCGGCATCGGGCAACCACGAGGAGCGTCGGTTGCGGAACAGTGGGGCGCGTCTGGCCACGGCGAGCCTCGGCCAAGCGCAGCTCTGCCGACCCAGATCTGAGGGGCGGCCCGGAAACCAGAGCCCCTCCTTGGCCCAGAGTGGTCCTTCTGCCAGCGTCTCGATTGCACGGCTGGACCTAGGATTAGGTCGGGCATGTGTTCCTCCAGGCGGATTTTTGAAAGAAAAGTCACAAATAGTCCACACATATCTTGAATAGCCAAAAACAATCAAAACATCGCCCCCTGATTCCCAACCATCCTGTAATGTAGGGTCCTCGTTTTGAAGAGACGGTCCCCGCGTTCCCTCCTTCCTTCCTCCTCCCCCTCCTCCTCCTCCCTCCTCCCGTCCTTGCAGGGGTTCAACCTACCACTCACACGTTTCGTGGCCCCATAGGGAGCTCCACCGAAGGCCCCAGCGGCAGGGTCCACATGGCGTACCCGCACCCCCCTTACACGCTTCGTGGCCCCATAGGGACCGGAACCGAAGGCCCCAGCGGCAGGGTCCACATGGCGCACCCGAGCCCCTCACACACACGCTTCGTGGCCCAACCCATAGGGACCGCCACCGAGGGCCCCAGCGGCAGGGTACATACACATGGCGCACCCCCGCCCCTCACACGCTTCGTGGCTAGGGAGCTCCACCGAAGGCGCCAGCGGCAGGGTCCACATGGCGTACCCGCACCCGATTCGGCACACCCCTCACACGTTTCGTTGCCCGACAGGGACCGCCACCAAAAACACCAGCGGCAGGGTCCACATGGCGTACCCGCACCCGATTCGGCACACCCCTCATACGTTTCGTGGCTCGATAGGGAGCTCCACCGAAGGCCCCAGTGGCACCGCCCGCATGCGTCAACCCCACCCAGTATAGCGCTTCGTGGCCCGATAGGGAGCTCCACCGAAGGCCTCAGTGGATGCAGTCGCATGCGGTTCCCCCACCCAGTGCGGCGCTTCGTGGCCCCATAGGGAGCCCCACCGAAGGCCCCAGTGGTGGTGTTCGCATGCGTTCCCGGCGCCCAGCACAGCGCTTCGTGACCTCATAGGGGGCTGCACCGAAGGCCCAGGTGGCTGTACTCGCAGGCGTTTCCCCCACCCATTACATCGTTTCCTTGCCCCATAGTGAGCTCCACCAGTGGCGGCCCCGCCCCACTGCGGCGCGCCCCTCGCACGTTTTGTGGCCCCGTAGTGCGTTCCGCCTAGAGCACCAGTTGCAGCGCCCACATGGCCGCCCCGCCCTACATCGGCACACCCTTCGCATGCTTCATGGGCCCATGAGGAGACCCCCCGAAGGCGACACCCGCAACGACGGTACTCACAACTGCATATGCTTGGGTCCTTCGCCAGACTAATTGTTTTCCCCCACCCACCCTGTGGTGTTGGGTCCTCGTTTTGAAGAGACAGCGTCCCGCGTCACTCACTCCTCCTCCTCCCCAACCCTCCACCGCCCGCATGCGCCACGCACACACATTTCGGCACACCCCTCACACGCTTCGTGGGCCCATAGGGAGCTCCACCGAAGGCCCCAGTGCCACCGCCCGCATGCGCCACGCACGCCTATTTCGGCACACTCCTCACACGTTTCGTGGCCCCACAGGGCGCTCCACCGAAGGCTCCAGTGCTACCACCCGCATGCGTCAAGCACACCCATGTCGGCACACCCCTCACAAGTTTCGTGGCCCCACAGGGAGCTCCACCGAAGGCCCCCGTGCCACCGCCCGCATGCGCCACGCACACCCATTTCGGCACACCCCTCACACGTTTCGTCGCCCCCACTGCCACCGCCCGCATACGTCACGCACACCAATTTCGGCACATCCTTCACACGCTTCGTGGCCCCATAAGGAGCTCCACCGAAGGCCTCAGTGCCAGCGCCCGCATGCGTCACGCACACACACACACACACACACACTCACATTCACATTCACATTCACACACACACACACACACACCACACACACACAAATATTTCCACACACACCCCTCACACGTTTCGTGGCCCCACAGAGAGCTCCGCCCCCAGTGCCACCGCCCGCATGCGTCACGCACACCCATTTCGGCACACCCCTCACACGTTTCGTGGCACAACAGGGCGCTCCATCGAAGGCTCCAGTGCCACAGCCCGCATGCGTCACGCACATCCAGTTCGGCACACTCCTCACACGTTTCGTCGCCCAACAAGGAGCTCCACCGAAGGCCCCAGTGCCACCGCCCGCATGCGTCACCCACACCCATTTCGGCACACCGTTCACGCGTTCCGTGGCCCCACAGAGAGCTCCACCGAAGGCCCTAGTGCCACCGCCCGCATGCGTCAAGCACACCTATTTCGGTACACTCCATACATGTTTCGTGGCCCCACAGGGAGCTCCACCGACGGCCCCAGTGCCACCGCCCGCATGCGCCACGCACACCCATGTCGACACCCCCCTCACACGTTTCATGGCCCCATAGGGAGCTCCACCGACGGCCCCAATGGCTCCGTTCGCATGCACCCAACGGACCAATTTTGGCACTCCTCACACGTTTCGTGGCCCCACAGGGCGCTCCACCGAAGGCTCCAGTGCTACCACCCGCATGCGTCAAGCACACCCATGTCGGCACACCCCTCACAAGTTTCGTGGCCCCACAGGGAGCTCCACCGAAGGCCCCCGTGCCACCGCCCGCATGCGCCACGCACACCCATTTCGGCACACCCCTCACACGTTTCGTCGCCCCCACTGCCACCGCCCGCATACGTCACGCACACCAATTTCGGCACATACTTCACACGCTTCGTGGCCCCATAAGGAGCTCCACCGAAGGCCTCAGTGCCAGCGCCCGCATGCGTCACGCACACACACACACACACACACACACACACACACTCACATTCACATTCACATTCACACACACACACACACACACACACCACACACACACACACACACAAATATTTCCACACACACACACACACACACACACACACACCCCTCACACGTTTGGTGGCCCCACAGAGAGCTCCGCCCCCAGTGCCACCGCCCGCATGCGTCACGCACACCCATTTCGGCACACCCCTCACACGTTTCGTGGCACAACAGGGCGCTCCACCGAAGGCTCCAGTGCCACAGCCCGCATGCGTCACGCACATCCAGTTCGGCACACTCCTCACACGTTTCGTCGCCCAACAAGGAGCTCCACCGAAGGCCCCAGTGCCACCGCCCGCATGCGTCACCCACACCCATTTCGGCACACCGTTCACGCGTTCCGTGGCCCCACAGAGAGCTCCACCGAAGGCCCTAGTGCCACCGCCCGCATGCGTCAAGCACACCTATTTCGGTACACTCCATACATGTTTCGTGGCCCCACAGGGAGCTCCACCGACGGCCCCAGTGCCACCGCCCGCATGCGCCACGCACACCCATGTCGACACCCCCCTCACACGTTTCATGGCCCCATAGGGAGCTCCACCGACGGCCCCAATGGCTCCGTTCGCATGCACCCAACGGACCAATTTTGGCACTCCTCACACGTTTCGTGGCCCCATAAGGGATTACACCAACGGCCCCAGTGGCTGCATTCGCATGCGCTCACTGGAACAACTTTGGCACACCCCTCACACGTTTCGTGGCCCCATAGGCAGCTCCACCAAAGACCCCAGTGCAACGACCCGCATGCGTCACGCACACCCATTACGGCACACCCCTCACACGTTTCGTGGCCCTATAGGGAGCTCCACCGAAGGCCCCGTTGCCGCCGCCCGCATGCGCCATGCACACCCATTTCGGCACACCCCTCACACGCTTCGTGGCCCCACAGGGCGCTCCACCGAAGGCCCCAGTGCTACCGCCCGCATGCGTCACGCACACCCATTTCGGCACACCCCTCACACGTTTCGTGGCCCCACAGGGCGCTCCACCGAAGGCCCCAGTGCAAGCGCCCATATGCGTCACGCATACCGATTTCGGCACACTCCTCACACTTTTCGTGGCCCAACAAGGAGCTCCACCGAAGGCCCCAGTGCCACCGCCCGCATGCGTCACCCACACCCATTTCGGCACACCCCTCACACGTTTCGTGCCCCAAGAAGGAGCTCCACCGAAGGCCCCAGTGCCACCGCCCGCATGCGTCACGCACACCCATGTCGGCACACGCCTCATTCGTTTCGTGGCCCCACAGGGAGATCCACCGAAGGCCCTAGTGCCACCACCCGCATGCGTCACGCACACCCATTTCGACACCCCCCTCACACGTTTCGTGGCCCTAGAGAGAGGCACACCTCACACGTTTCGTGGCCCCATAGGGAGCTCCACCGAAGGCTCCAGTGGCGCAGCCCGCATGCGTCAAGCAGACCCATTACGGCACACCTCTCACACGTTTCGTGGCCCCATAGGAAGCTCCACGGGAGGCCCCACCGCCCGCACGCGTCCGCCACACCCATGTCGGCGCACGCCCCACACGTTTCGTGGCCCCGTAGGGAGCTCCACCGAAGGTCCCACTGGCGCAGCCCGCATGCGTCACGCACACCCATTTCGGCACCCCCATCAGACGTTTCGTGGCCCCGTAGGGAGCTCCACCGAAGGCCCCAGTGCCACCGCCCGCATGCGTCACGCACACCCATTTCGGCACACCGTTCACGCGTTCCGTGGCCCCATAGGGAGCTCCACCGAAGGCCCCAGTGCCACCGCCCGCTCCTGTCACGCACACCCATTTCGGCACACCCCTCACACGTTTCGTGCCCCCACAGGGAGCTCCACCGACGGCCCCAGTGGCTGCTTTCGCATGCGCCCACCGGACCAATTTTGGCACACCCCTCAAACGTTTCGTGGCCCTATAGGGAGCTCCACCGAAGGTTCAGTGGCGCAGCCCGCATGCGTCACGCACACCTATTTCGGCACACCCCTCACACGTTACGCGGCCCCATAGGGGGAGCTCCACCGAAGGTCCCACTGGCGCAGCCCGCATGCGTCACGCACACCCACTTCGGCACACCTCTCACACGTTTCGTGGCCCCATGGGGAACTCCACCGAAGGTCCCAGTGGCGCAGCCCGCATGCGTCACGCACACCCATTTCGGCACACCCCTCACACGTTTCGTGGCCCCGTAGGGAGCTCCACCGAAGGTCCCAGTGGCGCAGCCCGCATGTGTCACGCACACCCATTTCGGCACACCCCTCACACGTTTCGTGGCCCGATAGGGAGACACCCCTCACTCGTTTTGTGGTCCCATAAGGAGCTCCACCGAAGGTTCAGTGGCGCAGCCCGCATGCGTCACGCACACCCATTTCGGCACACCCCTCACACGTTTCGTGGCCCCGTAGGGAGCTCCACCGAAGGTCCCAGTGGCGCACCCGCATGCGTCACGCACACCCATTTCGGCACACCCCTCACACGTTTCGTGGCCCCAGAGGGAGACACCCCTCACACGTTTCGTGGCCCCATAGGGAGCTCCACCGAAGGTTCCAGTGGCGCAGCCCGCTTGCGTTAAGCACACCCATGTCGGCACACCCCTCACACCTTTCGTGGCCCCATAGGAAGCTCCACGGGAGGCCCCACCGCCCGCACGCGTCCGCCACACCCATGTCGGCGCACGCCCCACACGTTTCGTGGCCCCATAGGGAGCTCCACCGAAGGTCCCACTGGCGCAGCCCGCAAGCGTCACGCACACCCATTTCGGCACACCCTTCACACGTTTCGTGGCCCCATAGGGAACTCCACCGAAGGTCTCAGCCACCGCCCGCATGCGTCCGCCTCACTCATTCCGGCACACCCCTCACACGTTTCGCGGCCACACAGGGAGCTCCCTTGAACACGGTATTTGCAATTGCGGTTCGCACAGCTGCATATGGTTAGGTCCTTCGCCAGGCTTGTGCTCCTCGGCTTTGGGCATCGCTTGATGGGGGGGGGGAAGGTGCACTTCTCGGGCCTTCAAGGCCCTCTTGGGGGCCCCAAAGGGCCTCTTGAGGGACCCTACAGGCCCTTTCAGTTAGGGGCCCTACAGGGCCCCTTCAGGGGCCCTAGAAGGCCCCTTTTCTGCAGCCATCGCTGCCCCCCCTATTCAAGGCCCCCCCACAACGCGGCGCCCAATGATGTTCTGTTCCTCCGCTCCTGGGGCAAGATCCTCCGCGCGTGGTCGTACACCAGGAGGCGGTCGATCAAGTCTATCGCGTCGGCGGTGCAGAGCTCCTCGTTCTCCCTGGTGATCAGCTTGGACCACGGCCTCCTGGGGTGCTCGCCCAGGCTAGCCTGCAGACGACGGTCGAGGGAAGTGGGAGGGAGGGAGAGAGAGGGATGGATGGATGGAGAGGGAGGGAGAGGGATAGAGAATGAGGGAGGGAGGGGAGGAGGGGGGAAGAGAGGAAACGAAGACAAGGGGGAGAGGGAAGTAGGGTGGAAGAGAGGAGACGCAAACAAGGGGGGGGGAGCAAGAGGAGGAAGGGAGGTAGGGACGAAGGTGAGGAGGGAAAGAGAGGAAAGAGAGAGGGAAGGCGGAGGAGAAGGGAGAGGAGGAAGATATTGAGAGCCAGGGTAAACCCAGAGTGCGTCAACGACGCTGACGTGCGCCTCCCCATCCGGAGTCCTTTCGTGCGAGGCCCATGCAGGTGCTCCCTCTCGCTGCGGGAAGGCCCCCCTGGAGTTGACGAGCGCCCGCTCTGGGCCTGCCACTCAGGCGAGACCCCGTTTCGCGAAGGATCCACAGAGGAAGGAAAAACGGCCTAAACATAAACTTTTGAACATACACATAAACTTTTGAGCATAAACATACACATACTCATAAGCAAAAAAAACACAAACAAAAACATAAACATAAACATGAGCAAAAAAAAGGATACGGAACCACAGAGGAAGAAAAGACGGCGCTCCGCGCGGATTGCTTGGATCCTGCCCCTGGCGCGCTCCGCGCGCCAGGGTGGGGGGTCCAGCGCGGATCCAAGAAATCCGCGCGGAGCGTCGAAAGTTTCTGTTTATGGCGTGGTTTCGTCCTCGAACCCACTCAGCACCCCTTCGAACTACAATACTCGCAGAGAGGTAGGATGAGGCGGCTTGGGAAAGTGGCTGGAGCGATAGCCACGTCTTGGAAGGGATCGCCCTGCATACCGTGAGTGCTGCACCGCCTCGCAATTCTAACCAGAAGGGCTGCGGTAAGCTCAGGCATGGAGGGGCCCTGGGACGCACAAATGAATAGACACAACTCCCAGGAGTCCCGCTCTACTTTCCCATCTCAAACCCATTGTTCCTGGTCGTCGACAATTCATTGTGTCTGTGTGTGCTTCCCCCTCCTGAAAGCAAGAACTCAATTTTGAAAAGGAGGCGCCCTCCATCCGTGTAGCAGCTGCTTTGGAACTCCAGGTCATAGAACTAGAAAAGGCCTCGCATGTTGCATACGAGGCACCCTGCATCGGCGTCGGAGGCTGGGGGTGAGATCGCAGTGGAACGGAGAGCCCCACACAGGGAAATCGTTTTCGGTTTCGTGTTCGTGTCGCGCGTGCGAGCGATGCAAAGCTGCGTGGGCGCGCGACAGGAATGATGCCGCCGTGGCTAAGGGCCGTGGAGCCATTTGACCGTCCCGCCTCCTGGCGCGCGGTGGCCCAGGGTGCCCCGCCAGTGGTGCGGGGGTGCCCCGTCGGTGGTGCGGGGAGTGTTCCGCCGGAGGTGCGGGGGTGCCCCGTCGGTGGTGTGGGGGAGCCCCGTCGGTGGCGCGATTGTGAAATCAATGGTGAGATGGATAGTCAGATCGATAGCGATATCAATAATGAGGGTACTCATGATATCGAACATGAAATGCGTGGCGAGAACGAGTGTAAGATTGATAATGGGATCGATCGTGAGACCGATTGTGAGATCCATACCACGTCGGTGGAAGGGAGGGGCCTCGAAGGGGTTTTGGTGTGTGGAGCCGAGGTTCATCTCTGTGAATTGCACTTGCAGCATTTGCGGCCAGCGTGGTTCGCGGCTGTGTCGCCTTCAGTACAATCGCCACTACGCGTTCCCCCAATCAGAATAATGATGCATCGTCGCTGTCTCGTCGCCATCGAAATCATCGAAATTGTCGTCAGTTGGTGTTCCATTTCCCCCCCCCCCAAACCTCCATATCACCCGAAGGTAATGTTTTGAAGTTTGTGAAGCGACTGCGCGCGGCGCTACTGCGAGAGCCACACCTTGAAAAGCAGCCGCCCATCCGCGTGATTGGTGGAAGCTCTGAAACGAATGCGCGCGGCGCTGAGGCGACAGCCACATTCAGAAAACCGTCGACCCGCCACCCTTGAAGTGGCTGGGACAAACCAAAAAGAAGGCGCGGCCATACGGCACCACATTTTGAAAACCACCGGCCCTCCGTCCGAGTAGCTGTTGGAGCTGCGTGTTGCTCTAAGCTTGCGAGCTGCAAAAAGGCTGGCCCACGCAGACGCCACATGGTGCAACATGGGGGGGGGTATCTTACGGAGGAGAAATAGAGGAGGCGGAGGGAGGGAGAAGGGAGGAGAAGGGGGGAGGAGGGAGGTGGAGGGAAGAAGGGAGAGAAGAGGCAGGAGGGAGGAGGGAGGAGGAAGGATGGAGGAAAGAGGGAGGAGGGAGGAGGAAGACAGGGGGAGAAAAGAGGAAGGAAGGATGGAGGAGGGAGGAGGACGGGAGGGAGGGAGCGAGGGAGGGGGGAGGGAAAGAGGGAGGAGGAGGAGGAGGAGGTAAGGTTAGGCAAGCTAAGGTAAGAAAAGGTAAGGCAGGGTAAGGTAAGGTAAGGTAAGGTAAAGTAAGGTAGGGTAAGGTAAGGTAAGGTAAGGTAAGGTAAGGTAAGGTAAGGTAAGGTAAGGTAAGGTAAGGTAAGGTAAGGTAAGGTAAGGTAAGGTAAGGTAAGGTAAGGTAAGGTAAGGTAAGGTAAGGTAAGGTAAGGTAAGGTAAGGTAAGGTAAGGTAAGGCAAGGCAAGGTAAGGTAAGGTAAGGTAAAGGTAAAGGTAAAGGTAAAGGTAAAGGTAAAGGTAAGGTCAGGTAAGGTAAGGTAAGGTAAG
>CAUYUJ010011097.1:0-18970 GCA_963575745.1 Prorocentrum cordatum
GAGGAGGAGGAGGAGGACCCACCTCACGGGCCCGCCCTGGGCTTGCCTCTCTTACGGGCCCTCTCCTTCTCCGCGTCGTAGCCCACGTCGAGGGCAGGCACGGAGCAGACCATTGCTGTGGGCACTCCTCGCACCGTCTTGTTGGCCTCCGTCTTGTTGGCACTCTTCGCACCGCAATTCCACCTGCCCCACCTCTTCACCACCTCGGTGTCCCCGTAGTGGTGGTACAGGGCCTTGGCTCCTCCGATCCTCAGCGAGTGGGACCCAAACTGCGACGCTGGGTACCCTTCCGCTACTGCTGCCCTCTGCAGCTCCTCCTGAATCCTCTGTGCGCCTCCTTTCCACCTCCCGTCCTTGCCGGGAAATGCCTCCGGTACTGCTCGGCCGCCCGCGCTGAGCAGATCTCACCTCCAGCCCGGTAGTGGTTCCTGGCCATGCCGATGCCCGCTTGGTCCGTCTTGCTCTCCTTGAACCCCAAGACCACCTCGCCCGCCTGGGCAAAGTGAGATACCGCGCCGCCCTCTGCCTTTGCGGCTGTGTCCAGTCCCGTCAGCACCTTCCTGTGGTCCCAATATCCCGCGTGCGCATAGCCGCCGATCCTCATCAAGAAGAAGAAGAAGAAGAAGAAGAAAGCAGTGATGATCAGGTAAAAGAACATGGCGTCGTCTGGTTCCTTCTCCTTGCCTCAACCTCCTGCCATTCTCGAGCATCTCGATCGTGACCGGCGGCTATACTTCTGAATACGAACCAGGCTGACTCTGGCCTAGGGTCCACATACGTACGAAGAAGAATATTACCGAAAAGAAATCGGTCTCGAAACAGATGAACATCATGATGACGTAGTTCACGCCAAAATGAGTGTGAATTTCTTATCATGTGTAGCCAGGCGCTTGTGGCGAAAGACGCACACCCGGCGGCCATGAAGCCGCCGATGGACATGCAGGAGAAGAACTCCGCCAAAGGAAAGGAGCAGAAAGAAGTCGGCCGTGGGACAGATGAGAACTCAACGACCAGCGAATTATAGAGGACGCAACGCCCCGGGGTGCCAACGAAGTAGAAGTGCGTGTCTAGGCCTCTGACTCCACGCTGAAGGTGCCAACCTGGGAAGGGATTACCCACCTATCCCGCGGGCGTCGGCACGATCCCATGGCACGAGCACCATCCGACAGCCAGGATGAAGAATAGAAGGTGGCACAGTAGCCAACCGGGGAAGGGATAACCCACCCATCCCGCGGGCGTCGGCCAGTAGCCGAGAACGGCGGTACAGGGACGTCGAAGAGACGGCTCATGCAGGCGAACGTCGTGAACACCTACGCGCCCCCGATGAGACATCATGATGAGGTAATGCTATGTGTACGAAAAAGTGCCCCCTCACGGGCCGGCCATACGTGATGACCCAGTTCATGTAGCCCTTCGTGGTATACTTGTCAAAAGGTGGTTGCCCCCGGTCGGGAGCATAAAGAAAAAGGTTCATGACAACTCTCAGCGCCTCGCGGATGCGAGGCCCAACCACACGGGTTCGATACCGAGGACGTAATTGTCGCAGTGGTCCGTGACTGGCGGCTGCCTCGCCCCGGGGGCCCGGCTTCCTGCAGCCTTGCGATCCCGTTCGGCGCCCTCCCGAGCCTCGGATCGCTCAGCAACGGTTTCTGCTCGCCAAGCCACACACGCCGAACCTTCACCCCCAGCAACTTCGTGCGGATCGTGCCGTGCGCGCGGTGGAGGTTGCTCCAGAGGTGCACCACGAGAAGCAGCAGCTCCTCCTCTTCCTCGCGCTTCTCCTCCCTGGCCTGCCCGCCCAAGACAGGGCTCCTCCTGCGGATGCGACAGAACACGTTCCATTGCTGCCAGGCCACGTTGTATGTTGTAGCTGCCCTTAGTGCCCTTGGCCACCGAGGCCAGCACCGCTTGTTGGCCCACGTCTTTTAACTCCTCCACGTGCTTGGCTTGCCCGAGGGCCCCGGCGCGCCGCGACTCCTTCGCCGCCCTCTGGATGTGCTCGGCAAACCGAACCTCCGTTGCTGGCTGCCCGCTGCCCTGAAGTAGTTGCTGACCGCTTCGGGGCTGATCGGGACCCCGGACAAGTCGCGGGATCCCGGGGGCCCCACAGCCCCTGGCCCTTGCCTCTGCCGCAAGGCCACCAGCGCCGCCGCCCTGGCGACCCCCACTGCGCAGATGTACCTTCTCGGCCCGTGTGGCATGACTGTGGCAGGCGGCCCTTGAATCCCAAGGGGGTCCTCCGCCTCCTCCCCACCTGGTCCTCGGTCCACGCCTCCGTCCGGGATGGCCTCCTCCGCCGCCTCGGCTTCGGACTGGCCGCAGACCTCCTCGTCCAGCTTGCCTGGGTCCCAGTCGGGTTCCCCAGACTTGGCCTCGAAGGGCTTCCTGCTGGCGAAGGCTCGCCCGACCCAGCGTCCGCGGCACGCCCTGGCCCGGGGACGGCATGGGCAGGGGCACACGCCGGGGCCTGGGGGAAGGCAGCGCCTCCCTGACCATGTTCTCGTTTTAGGGTTCCTCCCCAGTCTCACCCCCCGCTCCTGTTCCTCAACCTCCTGGCCCCTGATCGCCATGGTCTGCTCTGGAAGTTCCCCACGCTCGCTGCGGCTGCGATTTCTTTTTTGCCCTGGTCGAGCCGTCCTTGTCTCGGCCCGTTCGCGGCAGTCCTCCCAGTGAAACGGCTCCGTCACCCACTCGCCTTTGCCTGATGATGCTGCCCGTGGCTCCCGGGCGCCGTGGAGCATAGCCATGGCCCGCCTCCAGAACGCCTTCTCCACCGCCTTTCGATCGTCGCCTTGGCGGCGGCCTTCCGGTGTATACCAGCCGCGTCCTCAGCGGCTGCCTTCATCCTCCTTGCCCTGGGGCTCCTGGTCCGGCCCCTTGGGGGGCGCGCTTCGTACTCCTCCAGCCGCTCGACCTTGGCGGGGGGCAGCCTGACGCGCAGGCGAATGATTGGCTTAAGTCGGGCCTGTCCCTTTACAGTGGAATATTCAAACATGGCTAAAAAATATAACGGGGACGAATTTTCGAGTATCTTTGGGTATTGTTGGAGTATCTTTGACTATTTTTGATTTTTTCGTCCAAGATCCGCCTGTGGGAGGACATGCCCGACCTGATGATTGGCTCGTCCCGCGTCGCCTTCTCGCGTCTCGGGGCTCGTCCCCCTTTCCAGCGCCCCGTCCTCCCGAGCCCGCCCCCGCCCCTCCTCCGAGGGGGGCTTCGGTCCTCCGAGCAGCTGTGCAGCTCTCCACGGCGGGGGCCCCCTTCCAGTTCTTACTGATCGACGAAGGCGTCAACGGAAACCGAACAGGGGCTACCTGTCCTCTGTAAGGCAAAACGAGTTAGGCTGCTTGAGGCCCGTTACAGCAATCGCGGCCTAAGACTGGCTCACGTGCGGAACGAGGAGCCGAAGAGGTAAGAAAGGACACCCCTACGCGTCTTCCCCAGCCTACGCTCAAGTCGGGCCTGTCCATCTGCAGGAGGAATGTTCAGAAACACTCACGAAATAGTATGGGGACGTGTTTTTTCCATTATTGTTCGACCCGTTTTGTTCTTTTTGGGTATTTTGTATGTTTCGTCCAGAGTCCGGCTGTAGGGGAACATGCCCGACCTAGGCCTACGCCGTACGCGCTTCCCACCTCTGCGCGCAGGTCCAGCCTCCCGGAGTGGTGGGCGTGGCCTCTCGTGAGTCCTCTGCCTCTCCCGCTGCTTTCCTCCTCTTCGGGCACCTCGAGGACCCCGTGGGGTGGGGGGCACGGGGACTTCACTCCAGATGTCTCCGAAGCTGCGTCCCGTGGTACCCACTTGATGTCCCCCTTCTCGTGCAGGAAGTGTTGGGCGATGTGCACCCCGCTGGGGGGCCTGGGGGCGATCATCACGGCCTCTCGGGCCGTCTGGGACGTTGTGAACGCCCAAGAGGCGAATGTATTTGAAATGTATTTTTTCCAAAGGGAATGGGGCGATTTTTGCTTCGGGAGGCCCTCTTGGGACGCCTCTAGAGGGCTGCTTGGGGCGTCTGAAGGGCCTCTTGGGTTTTCTGGCGGCCAGCATGGGCGTTTGGATCGTCCCTCGTGGCCCTCGTGGACCGCCCCAAGGGCCTCTTGGGGCCTCTTGATCTGTTTCAGGGCCCTCTGCCCCCCCAGATGCGTTCACCCACCTGGGAGGACCCCCCCCCTCCGAATCGACCGGACCGGGCTCTCGGGGGAGGGGTTTGGGGAGGGGGAGACATCTCACATGCCGATGAACCCCAAGGGGTCGGCGGATTCTTGGGCTTACGTCACACCGCCGACCCCTTGGGGAACTGGCGGTTGAACTGGTCGTTTTGGTGTCTTGCTCTTTAGGGCCTGATTATCGAATGGCCTTCGGCACATCCCACTACCGTGCATGGGCTGCGGGTCTGAGGCCACGCGGATGGCGGACGGGGTCTCGTGGAATGCGTCTCCGTGGCGTTTTGGAAATAATTGTTGCACCTGTAGGGGGCCTCCTGAGCTCCTGGGGAGCCTGTCGGGGGGCTTCTTGGAACAACCGGGCGGCGGTTTGGGGTGAAGGCTCGGAAGGTCCGTCTGGGTTCCCTCTCTGGACTCCCTCTTGGGGCTGTCCTGGAGCCTCCTGGGCCGTCTTGGGGGCTCCTTTAGCGGTCTTGGGGCCCTCTTGGGTCGTCTGAGAGCCCGCTGGGGGGCCTCTTGGGCCGTCTTGGAGCGATCCAGATCCAGGATGCTTCTTGGGCTGTCTTGGACGTTGTGATCGCAGGAGAGGCGAACGCGCTAAACATTCAGGCTTTCCCATGATCCTTTTTTTTTTTTTTTTTTTTTTTTTTTTTTTTTTTTTTTTTTTTTTTTTTTTGTTTTTTGCTGTTTGAGGCCTTCTTGGGACGCCTCTTGAGGGCTTCTCGGGGCGTCTCGGGGGCCTCTTGGGCAGTCTGGAGACCAGCGTGGGCATTTCTGGGTCGATCTCTGTGCGGCTCGTGGCCCTCTTGGGCCGTTCGCGGGGCCTCTCGTTGCCCTCTGAACCTGCTCTGGGGCCCTCTGTCCCCCCGCGGCGGCGCGTTCGGGGGGGATCCCCCCTCCAAATCGGCCGGACCGGGCTCCCCGGGGAGGGGTTTCGGGATGGGGGAAACATCTCGCACGCCGATGAACCCCAAGGGGTCTGCAAATTATTCTATCAGCAGTGGTGCCATGATCAGCACTTGCACCTGTATGATTACTATGAGTTGCATTCGTGATATCGCTACGATGTATTTGACGATGAGGAGGAGGAGGAGGAGGAGGAGGAGGAGGAGGAGGAGGAGGGCGAATACGAAGAACGCAGTGAAGGATATGAGGAGGAGGAGGAGGAGGAGGGAGGAGGAGGAGGAGGAGGAGGAGGAGGAGGAGGGAGGAGGAGGAGGAGGAGGATAGAGGAGGAGGAGGATGAGGATAGAGGATGGCCCCGCCTTCCTGTCCGTCGCTCGCTGCTACCCCCCCGATCCCTCCCCGTTTGTCGCGTTGTCGTCGTCCTCCTCTCGCTCCCCCTTCCCACCCTTCTCGTTCTCGTCCTCGCCCTCGTCGTTCTCCTCCTCGTCCTCCTCCAGCTCCTCCTCCCCCCAGCTGGCCCGCCTGGGATCGCCCGCGACGGCCTCCGCCTGCCGGGGCCCCCGAGGGCTTCCGCGTGGACCTGGGGGTGAAGTACCAGAAGATCCGCGGGCAGCAGGAGCCTTATCGCCCCGCCTTGCTGCTGCTGCTGCTCCTCCTCCTCCTCGTCGTCCTTCTTCTCCTCGTCGTCGTCGTCCTCCTCCTCCTCCTCCTCCTCCTCCTCCTCCTCCCCGCATTCCGTAGCCATTTTGGCTCAAGCCATTTTGGCTCAAGTAAAACATTTCCCAAGGCAGCTGGCCGTTCAGCCCAGTTCTCACCCGAGGCCCCCCAGGTGCTGCCCAGCCAGGGGTCTCCGCATTTCTCCTGAGCATTTTGCTCCACGCCCCGCTTTCGTTCCATCTCCTTTTCCCACCAGTGAATCAGCCATGGGACGGAAGGGAGACCAGGCCCGCAGACGACGTGGCCAGGATTCGCAGGAACGCTCTGCATCAACGAGAAGTTGCAGACGTCGCCGCTCATCTTCTTCCTCCTCTCGTGAGCGCAGCAACTCCCGCAGCAGGAGCGCGCGCAGTCAAAGCAATGTGGCCCCTGAGAAGCCACCGACATGGATGACCTCACTGATCAATGAGATGAAGAACAGCACGATGAAAGTTGAGTCCCCAGAGAAGTTAGTACGCGAAGAGGTCGAAATCATGCGCCAGGACATTGCCAACAATGTTACCTCTGTCAACGAGCTGAACACCCGCATGATGAAGGTCGAGGACATTCAGAATGGCATCATTACAGAGGCAGTCACTGCTGCTGTTGGTGTCAAGCTCGAGTCGATCAATGCCGAGTTGAAGTTCCTGAAAGAGCAGCCTCCACCGTCGTTCGCACCCTCGTCTGCATAGAGTACTTGTTCAGGAACGCCACTTTCTCCATCGCCCCCTGTGATTGAGAGCGACCCATTGGTTAGATTTGTGGGTACATTTCCTCGTCCTGTTCTAAAGAAGCTGAGAGAGAATCATGTCGCTTATCTAACATCAGTATATGGGCACCTGCTGCGCGATGTCAAGCCTTTTTATCACAATGTGAGTCAGACGTGTAAGATCACTTTTGCCACTGCCGTGGCCGCCAAACTCTTTCAGACCACGGTCAACGAAGATGGAATATATTGGACAGATCCGCGCACCAACGTGCGACATCCACAACGTGTTCGAATGGACCTTCCTGCTGACGTGAGGTCAAAGCAACGCAGAGTCAGCGACATCTTCATGCCGCGCAAGAACCTGTTCAAGGCCAGCGAGCGCTGGACAGACGACATGAAGCTGGGGGTCAACGGCTTCATGGGCACGGTCCAGCTGGTCTCGGACGACGATGTCTGAGTGCTAGTGGACATCGTACCCAGCGCACGCATGGGCGGCACACAGTATGACCTAGTGCAGCAGCAGGAGAATCCCGACGACTTCAACGTCTCCGCCGAGGCGTTCAATTGTATCATGGAGGAGGTTGCAAAGGCCTCTTGAAGTGAAGTTCCAGGGCACCTTCGTCATGACTCACAACCTGCAGCTGGAGACACTCATGGGGAGATCTCTACACCCTCGTGTATGCTGTCTCAATCGAGTACTCCATCTGCTGGTGCGTCGAGTTCCTCTACTGAGCGGTCTGCTGAAGCGAGGGGTGCTTCGCAGGCCAACATTTTTTTTTTTTTTCTCCTTTTTTCTTTTCTGGGCGTCGAGAGCAGTCATTGCAGCGAGTTTTTTTCAGCTCTCTCCCCCCTCCCCCTCCGAGCCATTCAGCATCCCTGGGGGGATTTCGATCGCGAGTTGGAATGTCCAGACTATTTTCGGGTCCGTCTTTACCAATCAAACCCTTCTTCGGGAAAAATATTCGAAGTTGCGTGGCCTCCTCGCTCGGCATGAGGTAGTTGGCCTGCAAGAATCACACGGCTCATCTGCGGATCTGGAGCAGGTTCGGAGAGACTTTAAGACTCATGAAGTATTCGGGACCTTCTGCTCTTTCCCATCTGCTGGTGGCACTCTCATCTTTGTCAAGCGCTCGCTGCTCGCCTCTTTCTCGCATGTGGTGGAGCGTGTGTTGTGCACTGGTCGTGTGATATGCATCTCTCTCTTCAACGGCTCCTCCTCCCTCCAACTCGGCAACGTGCATATTGTTCCTGATTGGTCTGAGCATGATACGCGTATTGTGTGTTGAGCGTACTCGGCGTCTACTCTTTCCCCCCTTCCACAAGTCTTGAGTTCGTCTTTGGAGACATGAATTTCATGGCATACGGGGAATCTCGCATGTATCTGGACACGGGCACAGAGGGCCCGGGCACCAACCGTCTTGCTAGCACGTCCGCCACTGCATTGCCCAACCTTGCTGAAGTCGTGCAGGAGCATGACGCTCGCAGAACGGAGCGGCTCGGCCGCCTTTCTGTCGCGCGCCTGGATAGGATCTATACGACGATGAGTGCCTAGGGCGTTCTAGATCATTGCCCTCGTTCTCGGACTGCCTGGCCTATCACTAATTTGCTGGAGCCACCTGATCAGTGCCCTGTTTATTTATCTCTGAGTACTTGGTCTCCTACTGGCCCCCCTCGGATTTCCACTTGGATTGCCGAGCATCAACGCTTTTCGGACGCGCTCGACCTGGTTCTCCCCCCTGGGGCCCTTTGGGGGGATTTTTTCGAGGCTGGAGGAGTTCAAGGAGGTGATGGGGTTCGCGGCCCAGCAGGTGCGCTACTTTATCTCGGACAGGGGTGCTAAACATGAGGAGGAGAAGGTTTCCTGTATGCTTTTGGTCCTTCGGGGTGACCGCGTTGGGCGGATCTCCAAAATCTCCCGTGGGCTCCAGGGCTTCCCCCGTCTTCAGGACTTCTACTGTCTCCGCGCCTTTTCGTGGACCAACCGCCCAGGCTTCGACTCCCTGCTAGGATCTCTTATGTGCCGTCTCCTTCAAGCGCGAGTGCAGTCTTTTCAGCAGTCTTGCACTCATGGAGGTGCTGATAATGATGCTCGAGCCGCTGCGAACTTTGCACGTGTTCGTAGGCTAAGTCAAGCTTGGCGCGCAAGTGGCAGGCCAATCTATTTACAAGCTATCTCCGATTCGGCAGGCAACACTCACGAAGATGCCGACACTTGTGCGAAGCTTTTATGCGAACACTGGGGCCCATATTTAAAGCTCGCCGTGCTGATGAGGATGTGATTGCTAAACTCGTGTCCGTGCTCACCCCTATCCCTGCTGATGATTATCAGTATTCTGCCAATGATCTTTGTCACTATCCTTGGGTTCTACCTGACCACTGGTTTGAGCAGATTTTCATCAACAAGCGTGATGCTACTCCTGGGCCCGACGGCATTCCGTACTCTGCCTGGAAGGCCTCTGGTGAGGCTGGGAGGAAACTTCTGTATGAGCTTTACTTTCACCTCGTGTCTGAGGCCACGGTTCTCCCTGGTTTCAACCGCTGTGCAGCTGCCTTCTTACCCAGGGGCCAATTGCTTGGGGAGTGCCACGTCGTACGCCAGCCTGCCGCCACTCGCCCGCGTGCCCTCTCGAATTGCGATAACAAGCTGCTCAGTTCGGCCATCGCCATTCCATTATCCAAGGTGGCGGAGGATATGGTGGAAGGGCCCCAGCGTGGTTTCCTCAAGGGGAGGCAACTCATAGATAATCTCATAGAGATGGACTCGAACCTTATGATGTGGAGTGCGATGTACGACCTGTCGTCGGACGGGTGCTGCTCTGCTCTTTTCGACCTCAAAGCAGCCTTCCCGTCCATCCACCATGCCTTTATCTGGGCTGCCCTCGCTGCTCTAGGGGTCCCCGATTTTGTCCGCAAAGCTCTCATGGTCATGTACTCTAACTGCGACATGTTTGTGGCCTTCGCTGGCTCTACCACGCATTTCGTCTCGATCGAACGTGGGGTCAAACAGGGGTGCCCTCTTAGTGGTACTATATGCAGCATGTGTTTCGATCCTGTCATTCGTCGGCTCCTCGAACATGCATATGCTATTCCCATGGTTAGCAATGCTTTTGCTGATGATCTTAGTGTCACGGGCAGTGATCTAGTTTCGCTTCTTCCCAGAATCCTGAAGGCGCTCGGTCTCGCCGCCCGTGGCACAGGATTGGTTTTGAATATTGAGAAGTGCCAGCTCGTCTTTCCTCACAATGACACATTCTCCCAGGCCATTGCACTCTGTAAGCAGTCGGGGGTGAACATCAAGAAGTTCCTGGTGTCCCAGTGTGGTTGGTACCTCGGGGTTGGGGTCGGTCTCGGAGGCGCAGGACGGAGCTGGTCACCTGTACTTGTGCATCTGAAGGACAGATCCCTTCGCGTGAAGGGTTTGAAGCAAGGCTTGAGTATCAGTGTGCAGGCCTACAACGCCTATGCTCTTCCTGTTGTTGGCCACTGTGCGCAGATCCATCCTCCTCCTCGGCGTGCTAAATCTATTGAGAAGGATTGCCTCCAATTGCTGACATGCTGCCCTCGTCGCGCTTTTCCTCCTGCCTCCCTGCGCGCCCTGAACGCCCTGGGCCACGATGTCAGAGCACGGCAGCTTGAACTTTCTGCTCGTGCATGTCTCTTGCGGGCTGCGACGAAGAGCGTAGTCTTTCAGAAGTATGATCGTTGGATGAGGGAGGAGGATGGGGGGGGGGACAGTACCTGTATTGTATGGCGTCATTCTCCGATGGCGCGGAATTCGATGTTGGTTCAGATGTGTACTCTTTATCATCAATTCTATAGTATTCGCTCTTGCCCTGATATATCTGCTCGCTCTACCCAGGGGTGGATTACCCGTGAATTGCTCCCTGAGTTCCCTCTGCCTCGGGCCGCTGCTATTATTTACCCTCGTGTGTGTAATTGGGCTGCTGGTATTCCTGCTCACTGCATTGAACTCAGCGTGAAACGGCTCAATAAGATTAGCAAGTATTTGCCCACGTATACTGTCACAGCTATATTTAAGACGATCTTCAACGGCTGGAACACTAGCCGCAGATATAGATGTGGTGCGCTGGGGTGCAAAATGGGATGTTTCGCCACTGGAGGTGATGACGTGCTTCATTACCTAGCCTGTCCTATTGCGGTTGACTTCCTGAAGCGGGCCCTTCGATTTCTTCCCGAAGAGTATGGATCCGACCCTCTCTCCTCCTTCCCCCCCCCACCTCTTTCCGAATGATTTTGATTCGATGCTCTCATGTGCCTTAGCTCTCGACGCCCTGCATTGCTCGTATCAATCGCTTCGTGCCTCCTCCCGCCCCTCCTCTCCCGCCTTCACCCGTGCGCTCCTTGTGGCGCGGCTGCGGGCGGCGGCTCGCCGCTCCCAACGCGCAGCGGACCTGCTCCGAGGCGCGCCCCCCGCCCCCCCGCCCGCCGCCACCGCTGTGTGATGCCCCGTGGACTCGGACTTTTTCTTTCTCTCCCCTTCGCTTCTTGGCCGCCCTTTCTTGTCCCTTGCTCGCGTCGTGTCCGCTCTCTCTTCTTCAGCCCGTGCTGCTCCTCCTCCTCCCCTCGTCATCGTCATCATCGTCCTCCACCTCCTCCTGCGCCGCCTTCGACGTCCTCGTCCTCCCTCTTCCGCCCTTCTTCGTCTTCCTCCGTTCTCCTCTTCCTTCCTTCTCCTCCGTCTTTCTCGTTCTCCTCCTCCTTCTCCGTCCATCTCTGTCGTTTCTCCGTCCTTCTCGTCCACCTCCCCTCCTCCGCCTCTTCTTCCTCCTCCTCCTCCTCCTCCTCCTCCTCCTCCTCCTGCGTCTCTTTCCCCCCCCACCTCCACCGCTTCGTCGTGCTCCTCGTCATGTCGGCTGCGATGCCCCGCAGGCTAACTCGGCCTGAGGTGTCGCGCTCCTGCGTCCAGCTATCTTTCGAAGGGGTCCAGTGGCAGCCGTAGTGGAGTAGCATAACCTCGCAGAGCCTGCACCTATGCTTATATTTTCTCATCATCATCCCCCAACCCCTCCTCCGTCTCTTTTCCCCGCTCCGAAGGCATTCGAGGGCGAGCTTCTCGGGGGATTTTTGGGCAGCTTGGGGGTGTCTCCCAGATCGCCTTCGAACGTGCCGCATTACAGGCGGGCGATTTCGAGGGGCCCCTGGTGCCCTGCGAATTGATTTCCAGCTGAAATTTCGAAGCGCTGTGAGGCACTTTTCCACGCGGTCCTTGTGTGTCTTTCTCTGCTGCGCTTCCCCCCTCCTTCCCTCGCGCGGCCGCCCTCGTCTTTGTTCTTTCCTCTTGCACGCCGGACAATTCGCCTTTTGGTTGCCCCGGTCAGCTCCGCGCTGGTGCGGACTGGCCTCTGCCTCGCCGCCGAGGGACGAAGAGTGCCTTTCGCTGCCGAGTGGCTGTTCGCCGCGCTCTCCCCGCGGCTCCCGTGCTGGGCGAGCTGGGGGGGGTGCCTCGCCCGGGGTGGTTGGGCCCACCCGCGCTGCTTCGAGGGGAGCGGAGCCCTCGAGCGGCTCCGCGGGGCTCTCGGAGGCCAGCTGGGGGGCGGCGGGTGCAGGTGCGGCGGGAAGGAGGGGCGACGTGACGAGAGGGGGGCGAGGACGGAGCGAGGAGGAGGGAGGGGGGAGGGCGAAGCGCGGGGGCGAGGTGGGAGGGCCGAAGGGGCCCCGGGAGCCGCGGCGAGTCCGGAGCGCCATCGGCCCCATGGCGAGCGGCCGGTCCGGGCCACGCCGGGCGTGGCGAGCCGAAGCGCGGGTGAACCAAGGGCCAGTCGGGCGGCGCAATGGGGATGATGAGGAGGAGGAGGAGGAGCAGGAGGAGGAACAGGAGGAGGAGCAGGAGGAGGAGCAGGAGGTGGAGGAGCAGGGAAAAGAGGAGAAGGAGGAGGAAGAGGAGGAGGAGGAGGGCCAGTCGGGGCGAAGAGCCAGGCCAGCGAGCCAGGGCACGAGCCGCCGCCTCGGGGCCAGTCGGGACAGCCAGGGCAGGGGCCGCCGCTGCGGGGCAGGACTGGCCACTCGGGGCTCTGTGGGGCCAGTCGGGGCGAATCGAAGCGCCAGCGAAGGACAAGCGGCTGCTCGGGGCAGTTGGCTTTGGAGTTCAAAAGAGTTGGTTTTTGAATTCAAATTATCCCAGTGCGACCCTACCTAGGAGTTGAAACCCCTAGGAAAGCAGCATAAGTAGTAACAGTAACGCTAAGCTAAAGCTAAGCTAAAGCTAAGCTAAAGCTAAGCTAAAGCTAAGCCACAGCTAAGCTAAAGCTAAGCTAGAGCTAAGCTAAAGCTAAGCTAAAGCTAAGCTAAAGCTAAGCTAAAGCTGAACTAAAACTAAGCTAAAGCTAAAGCTAAAGCTAAAGCTAAGGCTAAAGCTAAAGCTCCCAGGGGACTGGGGGGAACCGCTCCCAGGGGACTGGGGGAACCGCCCGGGGCGCTTTGCACTGCACGGTCCCTTTAAGCTAAGAGAGTAAGAACCCTTCTAGGCAGAGCCTAGGTAGGGAACAACTGGTATTGGAATTCAACAAGTTTCAGTCGCGGCGACCCGACTCGCCAACGAATCGTTGCCCTCGGGACTCGTCCAGGCGAGTCGTGGCGACGTCAGGCCGATCAGCTCCTCGGGGCTAGTCAGGGCGGGTCGTAGCGAGCCGAAGCGCTCACGAGGCATGGTAGGTCTTATATCTACCTCAGGCGAAGCCCCCTCGGTCGAAGTTCGGCTTTCAACGCGATTCGGGATTTCTCTTATGAATGTCCGAGGTGGCTGGCGCCGTTTTTGTGCGACGAAGTCTTCTGCCAGAGTCGCAGCACGTGGCCCCTGAGTTTTTGGTGAGTGGTAAACGCATGCCGCCTGCACGTTCCTTTCGATGCAGCCAGGCTGGCCACGGAGGCAATACACCGTTGCCAGATTCGAAGCTGCCGTTCCAGTTGGACCTTCGGATCGGGAAGTCGCTAGGCGCCCCTACGCAAGGTCGACGGAACATTACAGAAAGCCAGCCTCTGCCATGAAGAGCGAAAACAATTGCCATTTGAGCACCTTGATTCGACGGAGCTGTGCCGGAACTTCGGTAGATACTTCATCAGAAGGCCTGTCGCAACCAAACAAATGACGTACGCATGGCTGCACTGACCATGAAAAGCTGTCTAGCTGATAGCGCAGACCCCGTCACCGTACTTGCCTGTACGGCATCGAGGTGGCTCCAGCACTATTCCGCCCTGATTCTACAATACTTGTCATGGGATTTCCAAGGACCTCCAGGACTGTTGGGCTGTTGTTTGGCGCGGTGGTCCACCCCGCTTCCCGACGAATTAGCCATCCCCATCGTCTGAGGCTTTTGGGGGCTCATCGGCGCTCCCGCGGCTGTCTCGGGGGCAATTCTCGGGCCGTGTCGTGACGACCTTAGAAGAACAGGATAGGGCCTCTCATGGGCCTCTTGGGGCTTCCGGATGAGGACGCCAGGACAGCGGCCCGTAGGGAGGTAGCTCGGGTCATCCTCCCCAGCAGCGCGCAGGACCAGAAAATTGAGCAGCTTAGCGTGAAACTTTTTCTGTGCCCAGAAACTGGGGTGAAACTCTGCGCCAGCTGATCGGGGCAGGGGGAGGAGGAGGAAGCGGAGGAGGAAAGAGGAGGAGGAGCTGGAGGAGGAGGAGTTGGAGGAGGATGAGGACGGGAAGCAGCAACTCTTACGACTTTCAAATGAGGTCGTCATCGATCTATTATCCAGCCACATATAAGCAGCCATGTAGCATGCAGCACAAGACGGCCATCGCGTACTGAAGCCAAGCTCTGCGCGGGGACGGCACGGCACAAGAGCACCGCACGGCACGCGGGCTGCAACTCTTTCGCGCTCCAGGCCCCGGCGCGGCACGGCACGGCTCGGCACGCGAGTGCGGCACGGTGATGGCACGGCATGGCACGCTGGCGACAGCTTGCTCTTCGCACCACAGAGGCGAGGTACGGCACGACACTGGCATGCCACGTGCACGGCATTTTCACGGCACCGCACGCGGGTGGCCGCTCTCTTCTTCGCATCCCAAGAAGGGTCAGGCACGGCGCGGCAGGCGGGCGGCAACCTTCCCAGTTCCAGAACTGAGAGTCGCCTCTCGTGAGGTACCTGAGGTCCTTTGCAGCATCCTTCGCTGTTAGGGTATGCGTGCTGTTTTTTCGAAGACGCCTTCGGTGAACCACCGCCGCTCCCTGTCATTGAAACGCCCGTGTGTCGAGACGTCGAGCGAGGGTGCGAGGTCTGCGTGCTCCCCCGGCGCTTGGGGAAACCACTGGGGGAGCGTTGGGGAGGGGCCCTGGGGTTATCTTGGGGCTCTGTTGGGGCCATCTGGGCCCTCTTACTGCCTCTCATGGCTCTCTTGGGGCCACTTTGGAGCTCTCTTGGCCCGTCCGACGCCTTGGAGGCCGTCTTGGAGGGCCCCCGAGGGACGCTCTGGGCCAGTCTGGAAGGCCATCTTGCTTTTGGCTCGCCTTGGGCTGTCATGAAGCCCGTCTGGGGCAATCTTGGCCGTCTTGGAGACCCTCTCGGGACCATCCTGGACGGCCCAATCAATGCCTCCCGCTGTTGGCGGCGCTTTCTTGGAGTTTGGGTGGGGCCTGGCGGAAGATGGTGATACAGTCGTTGTATTTTTGGTTATTGCGACTGTCCGAATCGTGGAGTTCTGCGCAGGGGCTATTGCTGCCGTTGTGCTCGTCATCGTGATCGTCTTCGTGCTTCTCCTCATCCTTATTCTCCTCGTCTTTCTACTTATTCAGTGTTGCCATTGTGGCCCCCTTATCCGTCTCGTTCTCCTTCTCTTCCCCCCTTCACGCTCGCACTGTCGTTTCGAAATTGTGGCCTCGAGCTTTTCGTGGCCGGCCGCGAAAAACCGTCTCCACTGCCCAGGGCTCTTATCCGATCAAGCTGTTCTACACCTCCAACATCCCCATCATCCTGCAGACGGCGCTGGTGTCGAACTTGTGCGCCAGCATTTCTTTCCGTGGGCCTTGCTCCTACCGTTGAGTTGGGCGTGTCCTCCTACAGGTGGATTTTGGACGATCAATTCAAATGTTCGAACAAGATTCAAGCATACCTTAAACAACCAAAAATACTAAAAGTAAAACGTCCCCAGACTATTTCCCCACATCCGAAGTGGGGTTCTTGTTTTCTCTGGACACCCCGCGAAGGAACAGGAACACCCCCTTTCTTCCCACACACACACACGCACACTCTCATCATCATCATCATCATCATCATCATCACCACCACCACCATCATCATCATCATCATCATCATCATCATCATCATCATCATCATCATCATCATCATCATCATCATCATCTTCATCTTCATCTTCATCTTCATCTTCATCTTCATCTTCATCTTCATCTTCATCTTCATCTTCATCTTCATCTTCATCTTCATCTTCATCTTCATCTTCATCTTCATCTTCATCTTCATCTTCATCTTCATCGACATCTTCATCCTCATCCTCATCCTCATCTTCATCATCTCCATCTCATCACCATCTCCATCTTCATCTTCATCTTCATCTTCATCTTCATCTTCATCTTCATCATCTTCATCTTCATCTCATCATCTTCATCTTCATCTTCATCTTCATCTTCATCATCATCATCTTCATCTTCATCTTTCTTCATCTTCATCTTCATCTTCATCTTCATCTTCATCTTCATCTTCATCTTCATCTTCATCTCTTCATCTTCATCTTCATCTTCATCTTCATCTTCATCTTCATCTTCATCTTCATCTTCATCTTCATCTTCATCTTCATCTTCATCTTCATCGACATCTTCATCATCCATCTCATCTTCACCTTCATCTCCATCTCCATCTCTTCATCATCCATCTCCATCTTCATCTTCATCTTCATCTTCATCTTCATCTTCATCTTCATCTTCATCTTCATCTTCATCTTCATCTTCATCTTCATCTTCATCTTCATCTTCATCTTCATCTTCATCTTCATCTTCATCTTCATCTTCATCTTCATCAGCTTCAGCTTCATCTTCATCTTCATCTTCATCTTCATCTTCATCTTCATCTTCATCTTCATCTTCATCTTCATCTTCATCTTCATCTTCAGCTTCAGCTTCAGCTTCAGCTTCAGCTTCAGCTTCATCTTCATCTTCATCTTCATCTTCATGTTCATCTTCATCTTCATCTTCATCTTCATCTTCATCTTCATCTTCATCTTCATCTTCATCTTCATCTTCATCGTCATCTTCATTCTCTTCGTCTTCGTCTTCGCTTCGTCTTCGTCTTCGTCTTCGTCTTCGTCTTCGTCTTCGTCTTCGTCTTCGTCTTCGTCTTCGTCTTCGTCTTCGTCTTCGTCTTCGTCTTCGTCTTCGTCTTCGTCTTCGTCTTCGTCTTCGTCTTCGTCTTCGTCTTCGTCTTCGTCTTCATCTTTATCTTCATCTTCATCTTCATCTTCATCATCTTCATCATCCTCATCATCTTCATCATCTTCATCATCTTCATCATCTTCATCATCTTCATTTTCATCATCAACATCATCATCAGCATCAGCATCAGCATCAGCATCAGCATCAGCATCATCATTATTGTTATTATTATTACACCACCATCGTCAACATAGCCTCGTCTCTGAGTGGATTGCGAGGAAGGCGGGATCCCCCTCCCTATGGGGCCCGCCGCTCATGTTTCTAATCCGAGCGGGTCATCGGGATCCTGTAACTGTCGTCGCCTTTGGGGCCCTGAGGCCTGAATATGGAGGAAGTATCTGGCGGGAGCCTCGTTTGTGAGTGAACTGCGAGGAAGTCTTAGGCGGGAGCCCTCTCCCTATGGGGCACGCCGCTCATGTTTCTAATCCGAGCGGGTCATCGGGATCTTGTAAGTGTCGTCACTTATGGGCTCCTGAGGCCTGGATATGGATGAAGTATCAGGCGGGAGCCTCGCCTGTGAGTGAATTGCTAGGGAGTCTCAGGCGGGAGCCCTCTCCCTATGGGGCCCGCCGCTCATGCTTCAAGTCCGAACGTGTCATCGGAATCTTTTAACTGTCGTCACTTTTGGGTTTGAAAATGGAGGAAGTATCAGGCGGGAGCCTCGTCTGTGAGTGAATTGCGAGGAAGTCGTAGGCGGGGGCCCTCTCCCTATGGGGCCCGCCGTCCATGTTTTTAATCCGAGCGGGTCATCGGGATCTTGTAACTGTCGTCATTGTTGGGCCCCTGAGGCCTGGATGTGGAGGGAGTATCAGGCGGGTGGCGGCCGCGGTGTATATCGCGCTGGACCTTCGCGCATGCCACGGACGCAGTAACACGCACGACGTGCAGGAGTCCACGTGCCAGCGGCCGCACCGCCACATCGGGCGCGTCCCCATCTCGTTGCACCTCTGCGATTTCCTGCATGTGAAACCCACGGGCAGCATCGGCCTCCTGACGGACGTGAACGAGTTCCTGGACGACGGGTCCTGCAAGTACGCGGGGCCGCCGCCGACGGTGGAGATCCAGTGCGCCATCAAGGTCGTCTCTCGGATCCCCTGCGTCTTCGAGCTGCAAGGCGCGAAGCGCCTCGAGCCGGGGACCCTCTGATCACGTTCTTGGGCTACGCGCGCGCGAGGGCAAGCCCTTCCCGCCAGAGGTCTGGTCCGCCTGGGAAACGACGTGGGCCTCGGAGAGCCGCGGCGTCCTGGGCCCTCGGCACCTGTGCGGGAACTTTCGGCTCGGCTACGGCGTGGAGTCTCCTATCTGCTAGGAGGTCGCCGAGGTGCCGCTACAGGGCGCCGATGGCGCCGACGACGACGGCGGGGCCGAGGCGCGGGCGAGGAGCTTTCTCATGTTTAGGCCCAGCGAGCAGGAGTTCACGCGGTAGAGCTCGGGGCCGCGCGCCGCGCGCCGCTCGGGTTCACCGGGGCGCGCGCGTCGTTCCTCGCATCCGCGCTGTCGCGGGGCAAGGCGCCGCGCGGGGCGTCGCCGTCGATTGCGCGAGGGGCGGAAACGCTGGTCGCGCGGGCATGTCGGGCGAGCAGTGGTGGTTGCACCTCTGCGTCATGTTCTCCCGCGCCGCACGCGCGCGGGACATGCTGATCCCGCGGCCGCCGCCGCGAGGAGTTCCCGGGGCGAGGGCCGCCGGCGTTGTTGCGGAAAGGCGCTCCTGGAACTCGACGTCAGAGCGGGGTTATCCATGGCAGAGGCGGAGCAGCTCGCGGCAGAGCTGGGCTTCGTGCTGCCCCCCCTTGAGCGCGGCGGCGCCCCGCTCGGTGCCCGCTGGGTTGTCCCGGCGGCTTGGTCTCGCACGCCAGCGGCTCGCGGGGCTGCCCCGGCGGCCTGGCCCGCGGGGCTGCCCCCGACGGCTGCGCGAATTCGCCGTCGGAGAACGCGCCCCTGCCAGGCGTGGCGGCGAGGGCGGCGGGCAAAATCTACGTGCGCGCCCCTGCCAGGGGGAAGGGGAGGTGCGCGAGGGGAACGAGCGGGGCGGCGATGGTGTGTGTGTGTGTGTGTGTGTGTGTGTGTGTGTGTGTGTGTGTGTGTGTG
>CAUYUJ010011098.1:0-17500 GCA_963575745.1 Prorocentrum cordatum
TTCGAACATTCCTGGGTTCTAAGAGCATTTCGTGGTAGGACTATAGGAATGCCGGGACGGTCGGTCCCTGCTCAATCCTCCTCCTCCTCCTCCTCCTCCGCCTCTACCTCCCCCCCCCCCTCCTTCTCCTCGCCCTCCCCCTCCCCCTCCTCCTCCTCCTCCTCCTCCTTCTCCTCCTCGTTGGATGTTCTTGAGGACGGAGCCCTCACGTCTGGGCTCCGCGGAAATGATATGCCACCGGCTCTCCTGCCCTGACCAGGGCCACGGGTGCCAGTTCTTGCCCTGAGGTCAAGGAGGAAGGAGGCAGTAGGAAGAGGATGAGGAGGAGGAGGAGGAGGAGGAGGAGGAGGAGGAGGAGGGCCCGAGGCGGGCGTTTTCGCCTGGCTTCGGGCCTCGGGACCCTCACGGATCGATCCTGCTCGAGCAACGACGCAGACAGGTGGGGTCTAGGGCTCCCGTCGCGCTTTCTCAGGACGGTCCAATTTTTGCGATGCGTCGGATCTCAGAGTCACAACGGGCGATGTTGCCCCTGCCCAAGCCGCTCAAGCCTGTTTAGCTCAAGCCGCTCTGGCTGAGGCCATTCGCTACACAAGTGCGGTAACCCATGGGCGTTCCTTGCGCCATGGTTCGCAGTCTGATTCAATGCCTGCTGACTGTGCTCTTGCTTTTTGCAGATCATGCGAGCGCCGTGCGTCATGGAGGCCGCACTGCTTACCGATCTGCGCTGCGCGGCAAGCACGTCTCGAGGACACTCGTGTCGAATACCACGGACGGCAAGGTTTTCTGGCGCTCCACGGTCTGCGTGAATGGCCAGTGCAACACGACCGAATCGACGATAGCTCCTGATCAGCTCAGGGAGACGTCGGGCTTGGACGGGGAGCTCGACCGTGTTGACAACATGTTCGGCAGCGATTTCGCCCGCACGGATGGCATATTCGGTGAACTCTTTCCCGTTGTGGACGATTTCTTTGGCAGCCCGTTTGACGGTTTCCTTGGCAGCAGGTCACCCCGCTCGGACGACATCTCTGGCAGTCCTTTCAGCCAGATGCTTGATGATGCGGCGATGCCTCTGCTGACGGGCAACTTGTCGGCCGATGGAGCCAGGATGGGCAAGATCAATGCCACCTCGACCTCTTCCACCATCGAGCAGATCCTCGGAGAGGACGGCCAGGTTCATTACACGATGACGACTTGCAGCAATGGTGAGTGCAAAACCGTCGCAGGCGAAGGTCGTCCCGACGAGCAGGCAGTGAGCGAGCTTCGGGCGAAGCCATCAGATGTTTAGTTGGGCCATGTGCGCTTTAGGTGGGCCGCGTTCTCACGCAAAGACCATAACAGACCGAGATAACGCTTACTTGCAGAGCCTGGGGGAAAGAACAGATCTACGGTCAGGAACCTGTGGCTAATTGGCGTGTCGCGCCGCCGGTTCTGGCCCACCACGCTTCGGCGCGACACGCGATCTAGCGACACGCTATTCGCTCCCAGGGCATCGCGTGTCGCCGGGGCCGCCGTGGGGACACGCTAATTATCACAAATTCCCGACCTTGCGGGACGAGCCGACGATCCTGGCGTCGCAGTGTTTTGGGCCCTGGGGCCCTCATGGATCGATCCGGCTTGCGCAACTGCCCAGAAAAATGGGGTCCAGGGCTCCGGTCGGTCGAGTTGTCTTACGATATTGTCTTCTTTTAGTGACGTCGGCTCTATCTCAAGGGATGATGAACCCGCAGCCAGGCAGGCCTATTTTGGGACGGTGCGATTTTCGCAAGTTTTTCTCGCCTGTGGATGCTTTCCTGCGGCTGCGCCTTGCCGGAAGCGCTCCAGGGTTGCCAGAGTCGTCCGGAAAATCGCCATTGCATGCAGGATTGCAAAAAAACCCTTCGTTTTGTTTTGCAATCCTTCGGTTTTTTTTTTGCAATCCTTCGGTTTTTTTTGCAATCCTTCGTTTTTTTTGCAATCCTTCGTTTTTTTGCAATCCTTCGTTTTTTTGCAATCCTTCTTTTTTTTGCAATCCTTCGTTTTTTTGCAGAGCTATGCTCTGAAAGCCCATATCTTTGACGATCTGATTTTGGCAAACTACTCCCGGGGGACGCTCTCTGGACCGTTGGTTTGGACGCCCAGAATGGGCACGGAATCAATGGGCACAATGCCCAACAGCAAATGCTGCCCCGAACCAGCAGCGGCCGCTGCTTGGCAGGCGGCCTTCTGTCTCAAATGGACACGATCCGCGGCGACGCCGACGGCGCATCCGGTTCAGAATGAACAAGAACTGCTGTCGGTCTTTGTGCCCATTCTTTCCGTGCCCACGTCGGTCGTCCCAAGTTGGGGCCGCACCCGACCATCACATCGTCAGATGCCTGGGTCCGGGGCGTCCATCAGAGCGTTTCGCAGCGCGCCGGAGCGGCCGCGGCGCCCCGCGCCTTCTCCGGATCCCCGCGGGCCCTAGAGGTGTCGAGCCGACGTGTGCTTCAAGCAACCTATTTTTCGGGCGAAGGGGACTATGCACATGCACCGATGCCGGCAAGGCCCATCCTTGACCCAGGATCGGTGCATATACCCTCCAAGCCAAGGTCGGAGGGCGTATGCACCGATCCTGGGCTCAGGATGGGCCTGGCCAGAGTCGGTGTAGGTGCATAGTTTTTTTTTTTTCCTTCATCTATATGTTGTGCAATCAATTGCAATCTAAGCGGTGCACTTTTACACGCCGGTCGTTGAAAGTAGGTAATTTTGGATTCCCGTATCCCAATCTACTTCAGGCGCCTTCCTACTTCAAGAATCGACATGCTTTTGCTGTGCGTTGTTATTCTCTGGGAGGGCCTGGACCCAATCCACTTTATCAGCCTTCCTACTTCATGTTTCTACCTACTTCTTCCGATCGACGTGTAATAGTGCAATCTATGTTGTGCAGCAGATGTGGTCCAAAACATGTGATGCAATAAGTTATAACCGCTAGAGGTCTTGAGTTTTTGGGCCCCACGTTTCTCTCGGTGGTGAATAGGACAGGTTCTCAATCCCCCTCCCCCTCCTCCTCCTCCTCCTCCTCCTCCTCCTCCTACCTCCTCCTCCGCCTGGGGCATAAGTAGTGGTAGTCGTCGTCGTGCAATATATGTTGTGCACTCTAGGTAGTGCAATACATGCTGTGCACGCCATGTGCTTGCAATATATGTAGTTCAATTTATGTTTTGCAAGCTGTGTGGTGCAGTCGTTGTGGAGCAATATATGTGGTAAAATCTATGCTGTGCAATCTTTGTGTTGTATAATCTATGCGGCTCAATCTAGGTGGTGGACTCTTTGTTGTGCTATGTATGTGGTGCAATATATGCTGTGCACTCTATGTGGTGTAATATATGTTGTGATTTCGATGTGGTCCAATATATGCGGTGCTGCAAGCTATATGGTCAGTATACGGGGTGCAATGCATGTGGTCCAATATATGCTGTGCAACCTGTGTGTTGCGATCTGGGTGGTTTAGTATATTATGCGCGCTCTATGTGGTGCAACACAGCATGAACGACCCGTGTGGTCCAAACTATGCGGTGCAGTATATGTTGTGCAAGCTATGTGTTGCAGTATAAGGGGTGCAATATGTGTGGTGCAATGTATGTTGTGCTTTCTGTGTGTTGCGCTATATGTGGTGCAGTCTACGTTGTGCAAATCATGTTGTTCGATCTTTGTGGTGCTCTCTATGTCGTGCAACATCTATGTTGCGCAACCTCTGTTGCGCAATCCATGTGGTGCAACACATGCTGTGCAATCCATGCGGTGTAACTCGCCCTGCCGAACCTGAAGTTGTCAACTCCACTGTGTGCGTAATCGCCTCGCCCACACGCCCAAGAAGAACCATGCAGCGGCAGTTGCGATGGCTGCTTGGCGCTGGCTGGCGCGTCGCTTTGGCCGCGCTCGCTCGCGCAGGCTCGCCCTCTGCGGCCGGCTGGTCTGGCGCGACCGCCGCGGCCGCGGTGGCGCTGATCGTTGAGGAGTGCCCAGCGCGTCGCGCAGGCTGCGCTAAGGCGTGGGCGCTTCGGTGCGGGTCGGCGACTTGGGTGGGCGCGGTATTATGGCTACGTCGACAACGGTAGACGCCATGATACTTGTAGCGATGCTGGTGACGACCATGACGATGACGATGAGGACGGCGCAGCCCATGACGGCGCCGATGCGCATCACGCTGGTGACGATGATGGTGTCCGCGCGTCGGTGATGAAGGTTTCGGGGAAGATTTCGACATGCGTGCGCGGCCGACGGGCTCGAGAGGCCCGCATGGTATCATTTGACAGGGACCGTGCCCACCCCCAGCACGCGCGCAAAGGCGCTCGAATGATTTCGATATGCGCGCGCGAGGGCCCTCCTGGTCGCATTTGATGACATGTTGGTGTTGTAATGCGCGCGCAGACTTTTTTTTTTTTTTTGAACAGACGCGTTGCAACACCATGTTTGTCTATAGGTCTTCGGGACACTAGATTTTGAATTCCCGGTGAAACCAACGGTTTTGACGCACATCGGCATGCCGGTGCGACGACGCGTGCGTGCGCACATCGTCCCAATTGTCGCTGGTTTTTTTTTTTTTGCGCATTGATGGTTTTTGATACACGAGTGTGCGCGCATAGCATTTGTTGCAGAGGATGGTGGTTGTGGGTCGAACTTTGTGTGGTTCGGGCTGTATGGATTCACATGTTGAATGAACGGTGGGGTAAGTTCAAATGTGAACTGCACATCCCCAGGCGGGATCGATCATGCCAGCTTCGGAAGGGTGGTAGATCCTAGTTCTAGTGTAGGTAGGAAAGAGCGTATATGTTGTGCAATCTATGTGATGCAGCCTATGCAGTGCAATCTTTGTGGCTCAATATCTGCGGTGCAATTCGCCATGCCGAACGTGAAGTTGTCAATGCCATTGCTCGCGCAAACCTTTCATTCACACACCCGTAACTTGGTTTGCAAAACCCATGCGGCGGCGATTGCGATTAGTGTTTGGTGTTGGCTGGTGCATCTGTGCGGCCGCGCTAGCGCGCGCAGGCTGGCGCGCGCAGCGACCAGCAAGTTTGGCGCGACCGACGCGGCCGCGGTGGCGTTGACCGCTGGGCATTTCCCAGCGGACACTTCAGTGCGAATCGGCGACTTGGGCGGGCGTGGGATCATTGCAACGTCGACGACGGTAGCTCCGGTGATGAGCGTAGCGGTGCTGGTGGCGCTGTTGACAACGACTACGGCAAGGCCAGGGACGGAGCCAATGCTGATCACGCCGACGGCGATGACGGCGTCCTGGCGTTTTTTTTAGTGTCCTCGAGGAAGTCTAAGAACACTTCTCAAACTGCTGGGGGACTTCCGTACCTTTTGAGAAGGCCTTTTTTCGGTTCACTTCTCCACCTCGCTCGCCGCCGAGACATGCGCGCGCGGCCGACGTGCGAAAGTGGCCCGCAGTGTATTATTGGACACGGATCGTGCCTCCCCGCGCGCGCGCAATGGCATTCGAATGATTGCTTAATGCGAATGATTTCGACATGCAGCGTGGGAAGCCCGATTGGCAGAATGTAGTGAACATGTTGGACAACCCGTGGTTTTCTGGAGAATTCGCCAGAGCGCGATCGCAGTTTTTTGTGTTTGTTTTTTGGGGGGGAAATGGGGGTTGCACGGCCATGGTTTCTTAAATGTTTCTGGGGCGTTCGATTTTGACATTCTTGCGAAACCGTATTCTGTACCTATTTTGACATGCGCGCGCGTCGACGCGCGCGTGGGCATGCCGTCCTGTTTGTTGCCAAGGATTCTAACGACAGCACGCGGGCAAGGCTTTTCCAACGATTTCGACATGCGGGCGCGATTTGCCAAGTTGGTATCATGTTATGGATACATTGAAAGGCTCATGTTTTTTTTTCTCGGAAAAACCCGCAAGAGCGCGAGCGCTGGCTTTTCTGAACAGTCTTGGCGCGAAGCCATGTTTTCCTCTTATTCTGTATGTTTTCGGGACATTCGATTTTGAAGCCTTGCGAAACCGTCAGTTGTTTGACGGATTCCAGCGTGCGCGCGCGACGACGCGCGGCGCGTGTGCACAGGAGGGCGTCAACACAGATCCCAGATTGCCCGCCGTGGTGGTGATAAGGATCGACTTTTCACCTCTCGCTGCTTTTCATGGCCAGCCCGCTCGAACAGCCCCGACACGGGTGTCCAAGAGGCCTGCGTCCTTATCGCGCACCTTTATCATCAGGGAGAAAGCGAACATAATGTTGAGCCATTTTGGAGGCCATCTGGGGGTCTCCTGAGGCCCTCTTGGAAACAGTTCGCCAGGCGAGTAGGGGTGTTGCTGTGAGAGGTTCTCGGAGGTCTCTTGGAGCCATCTTGGGGCTCCCTCGGGGTCCTCTTGGGGCCCTCTTCGGGCACTCTTGGGGCTCTTTTGGGGCCGTGTTGGTGCCCTCTTTGGGCCTTCTGTGCGGGTCTCTTGGGGCTGCCTTGGCCGCCGTAGCTCAGAAGGATAGGGGGGTCCTCAATTCAGGCCCCCCCTTTCCCCTGGGAGTCTTAAACATGCGGTCTCGGTGCCCTCTTGGGGCGCTCTTGGGGCGGTCTTGGGCGCTCTTGGGGCCCTCTTGGGGCCCTCTTGGGCTCCTCTTGGGGCTCTCTTGGGCCGTCTTGGGGCCATTTTGGCCCTCCGAGGCCAGTCGAAGTGAAAAGGCGAGGAGGCAAACCGCATTGATTTTCCTGAGGTTTCAATGCATGTTGGTATCGTTGGGGGGGTCCTTGGGTGGGTCCTTGGAGGCTCGGAGGGCACTTGGAACCGTTTTGGAGCCGTCTTGGGGCGTCTTGGAGGTATGTCGGATGCTACCTGGAGCCATGATCAAGCATCTGGGACTACCTTGGAGGCCATCTTGGGCCCTCTGCGGCCCTCTTGGCGCCATCTTTGACCATCTTCGAGACTCTAACGCCTCGCGGCCCCCTCTGCCAGGTCCAGGGTAGGGGGTAGGGGGAGGGGTTAAGCAACCCACCCGCCCGCAAGCCGTCTAGCTCACTCCCACTCGCCCTCCCATCACAATCACATAAATAAAACACGAGCCTCATCATGATCAGTGGTCGTCTTTGGATGGGCAGCTACTGGGAACCAACACCGACCCCATGTGCGCGACGCTTGGGCGAGGTGCGCCACGCGTGCCAGGCGCGCCACGCGCGCCAGGCACCCCTGGGGCCCGAGCGTGCCAGGCACGCCCGGTGTGCCAGATGCGCCACGTGCCTCCGCATGCGCCAGGTGTGCCGCATACTCCAGCCGCGCCAGCTGCGCCACGTTCGGGGAACGTGCAGAGTGTGTTAGGGGCGCCTGCGAACGTGACAGCATACATCGGGGATCATGTCGGCTCCTACCACCATCCATGTCGAAAGCCAATGCCTATCATTGTGTCTGGTGGGCCTGCGCACAGCAGGCCATACGCCACCGCCCCCGCTGTCCCTGTCAAAACCACTTGACAGTGATCGCGGGGCGGCCGCGCATGATCCAGATTTATCCGCGAGGTGCATTTTGTATTGTTAATTGTCAGGGGTGGTAGCCTTGCGCGCAGCAGGCAATATGCTGTCACCCCCGCCGCCCCTATCAAAAGCAATACAAAGTGCCCGCGGGCCTCACGAACATGGTTCAAGACTTTGCCCAACGGTTAGGTTCGGCAATTATATTACAGGAGGTTCGGCAATTATACTAATCTGCCAACATCTGCGGACAATATTTAACAGGAAATTCAAACCCAAACAAAAACTTAAAACAATCTCTAAGCCCAAACCTGGGACAATCTCGAACTCAACACCAAATACAAAATCTCCAAGCCCAAACCTGGGAAAATCTAAAACCCCAAACAACTTGAAACCGAAACTCCAGAAACACCTGAAGCTGATACATTGATCAACATATGCGCGCTTGAAAACTTCCCAGACAACGGCCGGATGGTTTTAGATATTGCTTTAAGTTTTTTAGTTTCCGAGGTCGCCTGGGTTGACATTTCAAGTTTTTGACGTGTTCCCCCAGACTTTGTTTAAGTTTGTCAGGCGGCCAGAGATTTGTTTAGAGTTTGTGTGCTTGTGTGTGTGTGTGTTTATCTGATGTCTCATTTAAAACATATAAGACAATAGTTCTCAGGCGTATAGATGTTTAATAAGGAGCTCGTCAGAGTGTTGAACGAGTTTCTAAGCGTTTAAAGTTGTTGGACATGTTCAGATATTGTTCAGAGCTTATGCACAGTTTATGCGTACATATATATATATATGTATATATATGTGTGTAGTAGAGTTTCGGCTTAAGTTGTTGTTTGGTTTGAGATTATGCTCACAGGTTTTGGTTTAGATATGTTGCGCAGTCTTTTTAGTTTCTAGTTATGTTCCAGGTTTTAGCTCAACTATGGGATTGAGATGTTCCCTGGTTTGGGCTCAGAGATTTGTTGAAGTTTGTTTTGGGACTGAGATGTTCGCAGGTATGGGCTTAGAGTTTGTTTGAAGTTTGCTTGGGCTTTGAGATGTTCGCAGGTTTTTGCTGAGAGTTTTTTGATGTTCTTTTGGAGCTTGAGTTTCTTTGGGCGATATGGCGGTGGACCGCCTGTTGTTAGTCGCTTTCGCCAGACCTAACCCAAAGGTGTACTTTGGTCATTTGTTTGACAGGGGTGGCGGGGGGTGGCCGCATCGGGTTGGCCGCGCATGCTCCAAAGGTGGATGCAGAGTGCGTCTTGTATAGCTTTTTGACAAGGGTGGTGGGGTGGGGGGGCATGGTGTACTCGTGGTTCCTGGTTGGCTGCTGGGCGCCTGGGGGAGGGGGCGTCTATCAATAGGGAACAGTGATAAACGCCTCCCCCGAGCAGGGGAAGGAGGGATCTTGACAGGCTGAAAGACACAACGCGTGTAACCACGTACGCTTAAGTCGGGCGTGTCCCCCTACAGGGGGATATTCGACGAAAAAATAAGGATACCCCAAACATAGTCCAAATATTGTCACAAAGTAATGCAAAAATAGTCGGGGGACTATTTTTGAGTATCTTTTGACCTTTCTGGGGTATTTTTAGGGCATGTTTTATTTCTCGTCGAAAATCCCCCTGTAGGGGGACACGCCCGACATAAACCAACGCCCAGAGGGCTGGTGGGCTTCCCTCCCGCGGGCCGCGCTGCCCTGTTCCCTTCCTGAGGGCCCCGTTCCTCCAGGCCCTGTTCCTCCAGGCAGCGGCACGGACACTTGGCATCGCTCGGACGTGTGCATTTTTTCCTTCGGCGAGGACCATCGAGGAGCATCCTTGATCATTTGGCGAAAAATCCACGCACGCAACCAGCAAAAACCACAGGGAATGGACGTCCGAGCGATAGCCAGGACAGCGCTGCCCTCGCCTCGCGCGCGCCGTGCCCGGGCCTCCTGGCAGGCCCTCGCCAGAGCTGCCGGACCCGCCGCGGAGTTCTGGCCGGAGCGCGCCCGGGGAGGGGCCCGCGGAGCGGCGGCCTCGGGATCGCTGGGCCACCTCCTGCTCCTCCTCCTCCTCCTCCTCCTCCTCCTCCTCCGCCTCCTCCGCCTCCTCCTCCCTCCCTCCTCCTCCTCCTCCTCCTCCTCCTCCTCCTGCTCCTCCTCTCTTCCTCCTCCTCTCCCTCCTCCTCCTCCTCCTCCTCCTCCTCCTCCTCCTCCTCCTCCTCCTCCTCCTCCTCCTCCTCCGCCTCCTCCTCCTCCTCCTCCTCCTCCTCCTCCTCCTCCTCCTCCTCCTCTCCTCCTCCTCCTCCTCCTCCTCCTCCTCCTCCTCCCCTCCCCTCCTACCCCCGCAGAAGCACGGGTTCGATGGCGCGGGCATTCCCGAGCAGGCCGCCCCACGATGGCGCGCGTGGGCGCCGTCGCTCCCGATGTGGCGCGCCGCGCTGGCGGCCCACGTAGGCCGCGGCGTGAGGTTGCTTGCTATGTTTTTCCTGACCCTCCCATGGTTGGGTACTCGTTTTGACTAGAGCAGTGTGGTCGCCCCGTCCTTCTCCTCCTCCCCCCTCCTCCCCTCCTCCTCTCCCGTTTCCTGTGTTCCCCTCTCCTCTTCTCTCGTGCCGTCGGGCTGCGATCTGCGCAACTGTCGCCACTTTCGTGGGCTCCTGGGAGGCCCAGCGGAAGTACGTCCCACGCGGACCATCTCGAGACCTCGCGGTGCCCTGGGGGGCTGCGATCTGCGCAATTGTCGCCATTTTCGTGGGCTCCTGGGAGGCCCAGCGGAGGTACGTCCCACGCGGACCATCTCGAGACCTCGCGGCGCCCTGGGGGGCTGCGATCTGCGCAACTGTCGCCATTTGCGTGGGCTCCTGGGAGGCCCAGCGGAGGTACATCCCACGCGGACCTTGAGACGTCGCGGCGCCCTCGGGGGCTGCGATCTGCGCAACTGTCGCCACTTTTGTGGGCTCCTGGGAGGCCTAGCGGAGGTGGGTCCCACGCGGACCACCTCGAGACCCCGCGGTGCCCTGGGGGGCTGCGATCTGCGCAACTGTCGCCGCTTTCGTGGGCTCCTGGGAGGCCCAGCGGAGGTGGGTCCCACGCGGACCATCTCGAGACCTCGCGGTGCCTTGGGGGTCTGCGATCTGCGCAACTGTCGCCATTTTCGTGGGCTCCTGGGAGGCCCAGCGGAGGTACGTCCCACGTGGACCACCTCGAGACCTCGCGGCGCCCTGGGGGTTGCAATCTGCGCAAATGTCGCCACCTTGTGGGCTCCTGGGAGGCCCAGCGGCTCCAGCGGAGGTGGGTCCCACGTGGACCACTTCGAGACCTCGCTGCGCCCTCGGGGGCTGCGATCTGCGCAATTGTCGCCACTTTCGTGGGCTCCTGGGAGGCCCAGCGGAGGTGGGTCCCATGCAGACCACCTCGAGACCTCGCGGTGCCCTGGGGGGCTGCGATCTGCGCAATTGTCGCAATTTTCGTGGGCTCCTGGGAGGCCCAGCGGAGGTGGGTCCCATGCGGACCACCTCGAGACCTCGCGGTGCCCTGGGGGGCTGCGATCTGCGCAACTGTCGCCATTTGCGTGGGCTCCTGGGAGGCCCAGCGGAAGTACGTCCCACACGGACCACCTCAAGACCTCGCGGCGCCTTGGGGGGTTGCGATCTGCGCAACTGTCGCCACTTTTGTGGGCTCCTGGGAGGCTCAGCGGAGGTACGTCCCACGCGGACCACCTCGAGACCTCGCGGCGCCCTGGGGGCTGCGATCTGCGCAACTGTCGCCATTTGCGTGGGTTCCTGGGAGGCTCAGCGGAAGTTCGTCCCACGCGGACCACCTCGAGACTTCGCGGCGCTCTGGGGGGCTGCGATCTGCGCAACTGTCGCCACTTTCGTGGGCTCTTGGGAGGCCCAGCGGAGGTACGTCCCACTCGGACCACCTCGAGACCTCGCGGTGCCCTGGGGGGCTGCGATCTGCGCAATTGTCGCAACTCTCGTGGGCTCCTGGTAGGCCCAGCGGAGGTACGTCTTATGCGTTGCCGCTGCTCTTCTTGCTACGCCCTTCTGAGTTCACTGATGGGTGCTCTTCTTCCGCACTGCGGGTTTTTCCGCATGCCCGTCAGCATTGAGTGATCCCGAATGTAACCACCACGCGTATAGAAAGGATTGGGTACGTCGCAGGGTATTTTTGTTCGTCGCCCAAGTCTTCTTCCATGGCTAATGGGCCGATATTTCACCACCGCTACCATAGGTATGGGGGAGAAGGAGGAGGAGGAGGAGGAGGAGGAGGAGGAGGAGGAGGAGGAGGAGGAGGAGGATGAGGACGAGATCCGTAGCCATTTTGGCTCAAGTCCGGAGTGTTTTGGCACAGGACCTGACCTTATTGGCGCGGGGGGGTGACGGCCCCCAAAGTCACGCCTCGTTGCCTGGTCAGACGAGGCTTTCGGCGACTCTTGTATCACTTTCTCGTGCAGGGTCGGATGGCCCCTCAGAAGCATGGTGGCGCCACATTCGATACCTGGCAATGTCAGCACAAGCGGTGCGGCTACCGCTTCAACTTCCTCACGCGCACGCACTGCCGCGCGTGCGGCCGCCCCGCGCCCAGCGCGCCTGCCCCCTCAGATGACACGCGCACTCTGGGTGCCTGGCTGCAGGGGCCGCCCCAGGTCGGCGGCCATGGCGGCCAAGGCGTCGGCGGCGGCGGTGGCAAGCGTGGCAACGGCGGTGGCGCGTCAGGGCAGGGTGATGGCAAGCTCTCGTACCTCGAGCCCTCGGCCATCGAAACCTATGCCAAGCTCGAGGCGGCCGACTTCGAGGCGATCTCTGCGAACTGGACGCCCAAGCTGGTGGCGAAGGTGGTCTCACACAACGCGCTGCGGGCTGGTGAGCCGCGGGCAGAGGCGCGTTCTGCACGCATCGAGCAGGATGTCCTGGCCGACAAGCGGGACAAGGCGCAGCGGGCCTATGACCGCGCCCAGGAGGCTGCCCTCAAGGCGGTCACGGCGGCGGCGGTGGCCAAGAAGGAGCTCGACGAGGCTAAGGCGCGCTGCGCGGCGGCCGCCGCGCGGGCCGCATTGGCCTACCAGAGCATGGCGCAGGCGGTGGACCCCGCGCAGGCGCTCGCTGCCCTGGCCGATGGGCTCAAGGCGGACCCCAGGCTCACAGACTTCGCCCAGCAGCTCCAGGCGCTCGTCCCCACGTTGCGGCAGCTCGCCGTGCCCGACGTGGTCATGCAGGGCGCCACTCAAGTACCAGGTGCTCCAGGTGCTGCTGCTGCTGCTGCTGGTGTCGCTGGTGACGCTCCTGCTGCGGATGGCGCTCCCGCGGCAGCTGCAGCCCAGCCGCCTGAGGGATCAGCCGCGCGCGTCCCAGCCACCCCAGTCGAGGCGGCCGCTCGGGGGGCCGCGGGCATGGCGCAGGCCGAGGCCGAGGCGCAGCGCGCCGCGCGTGCTGCCAGCGATGCAGCCGCTGTGCGGCAGCGCGCCCAGGCCTCCCACACCGAGCTGCTCGCCTGGTTCGAGCAGCAACGGGCTGGCCAGCAGATCCAGTCCGAGGCGGAGCAGCAGGGAGTCAAGCACGAGCTCGCCCAGGGTATATTCGACCAGCTCGTGGAGGCCGCCAAGAAGAAGGCTCGCGTGGACGGGGTTGCTGAATCTGATCTTTAGCGTCACCCTGGTCACCGCGAACGTGTCTGGTCGCAGTGGTTTGGAGGCCGCGCTTCGGCATGAGCAGATTCGAGGTGCTGCTGCAGTCGCCGTCCAAGAGCATCATATGATGAGAGACAAGTGCGACATCTGGGATCACAAACTTCGAGTCATGGGATGGCGTGCAGCCTTCGCTGCGGCGGCCGTCACCGCGCAGGGCGGCACATCTGGAGGGCTGCTGCAGTGTGTGCCTGCAGCTGCAGGCCTGGCTGAGGTTGACTGCGTGCCTAGTGTCATGCATGAGGGCCGCGTGCGCATGTTGCACAGTCACGGTCTCACGCCTTTGGGCTTTCTGTGGGTCAATCTGTACCTTCATCACTCTGAGGGTTTGTCTAAGAAGAACTGGGCCATCCTCACTGATGTTGGGCAGGTGGTGAAAGCCGTAGGTTTGCCATTTGTCATATGTGGAGATTCCCAGATGCCTCCAGAGGAGCTCCAGGGTAGTCGTTGGGTGGAAGCGTTGGGTGGAGTCTGCCTGTTTCCATCGGCTGCCACCGGCGCCAATGCTGCTGCTTCTGCGGGTCGTGTCATCGACTATTTTGTCGTTTCGCAGTCGCTTTCGCATCGAGCTTGTGTTTCCATCGTGCCCGATGCAGGAACAGCACCACACTGTCCAGTGCTGCTTCAGCTCTCGGCATTCCCGCAGTGCGGGCTCGAGTTTCGTGCAGCACGTGTGCCCAGGCGTTTTCCCCTAGAGGTCCCAGTATCGTGCAGAAGAGCGGATCCTCAACCGCGATGGCAGCACTGTTGCAAGCAGATGTCAAGTCTCCCGCTCGCGGAGAAGTGGCAGCTGTGGGTGGCTAACGCGGAGCTTGATCTCGCGGACGTGCACGACCTCGCGCCCGCTGAGAATCCCGAGTGCTATGGTAGAGCGTTCCCTCCGCAGTTTGTCACGCGCAGGCCATTGCTTCCTCGCCCGCTGGCCTTCCCCGCGCTCAGCCCAGCTGCCCTCTGGTGGCGGCTCTTGGCCCGCTGTTTCGAAGGCCTCGCGCGCCGGCAGCCACCTAATCTACGCGTTAGCACCTGTAAGCTAGGTCGCGCCAGGCTCGGCACAGAGCTAGTGATGTTCCGATTGAAGAAGCCGAGCCCTGGCTACTGCTGCTCCAGTTGTCCCTGTCGCTGCCGTATGAGCTGGCTTCAGCAGCGGCGAAGTTCACTGGTGCTCGTGCTGTTGCAGTTTTCAAGCAGGCCGAGCGAGGCAAGCAGGCTGGCTGGTGCGATTGGGTGCGCAGGCACTCGATCGACGGCGCAGCCGCTCTCTCTCTCTCTCTCTCTCTCTCTCTCTCTCTCTCTCTCTCTCTCTCTCTCTCTCTCTCTCTCTCTTTTTTTTTTTTTTTTGTTTCCAAGCCCGCCGTGCCGTGGCACACCAGCTCTTTAACTGCTGGCAGGCCATGCGCGATTCAGGAGGAGGTGGAGGCTCTTGAGGTGGAGTGGTCGGGTTGGTGGAAGGTTGGAGCCGTCAGCGATCTGATCGCATGGCCGACGGGCCTTGGCCCCCTTTTTGAGAGACCTTCGATTGAGCAGCTGAAGAAGTGCGTGCGATCCTTTCCGCGACGGTCAGGATGCGGTTTCGACCAGTTCTGTCCGCGCCAGCTTTTGGCTTTGTCCGATCAAGCGTTGGAAGCCTTCCTCGAGATTCTGTTAGAAGTTGAAGCCTCCTGTACTTGGCCTTCAATCTGGACCAAGGTAGTGTTTCTCTCCAAGCGCGATGGAGGCCTCAGGCCCATCGCGCTTATTCACATTTTGGCTCGCGTGCAGGGGGGGGGGCTCCGACAGCCTTTAGTCGCAGCTTGGCAGCAGCATCATGATCGCCCCTTCTGGTGGCCCACGTCTGGACGCTCCTCGGACAAACTGGTTTGGTTGCAGGCCTCAGCTGCGGAGTGGGGCAGAGCTCGCGGCTTCTCTAGCGCCCTTGTGCTTCTTGATCTGGCCAAAGCATTCGAGCATATCAGGCATGACGTCTTGTTGCAGGCAGCGCTGCGCACGGGCTACCCAGTGCGGCAGCTCAAGCTGTTGGCTGAGCTCTATCGCTGCCTTCGCGTGCTTGCTCTTGGCGAGGCGACGTCCACGCCGATTCGCACACTGCAGGCCGTGCTGCCAGGGTGCCATTTCGCCGCCCTTATGCTGCAGCTGGTGTTGCTGGCGCCTCTAGATGCCGTGCAGGCAGCGTTGCCGCGCATGCATCTCGGCAGCGTGGTGGGCGATTTTGGTCTGCAACGGCTCGGCAGAGAGGAGGATGTTGCTTCAGAGCTCGCTTGTGCCACTCGACTGCTGCATCCGCAGTTGAGAAAGGTCAGCTTGCCCGTCGCTTTTAAACAAAGAGTAGGGTTGTCGCATCCAGTGCTAGGCCCCGCGGGCTCCTCGAGGCCCGACTTCGCTCGGTCAGGCTCAAAGGGGTTCGCGCTGAGAGGAACCTTGGGATCGACTTTGCCGCTGGGAATGTTCACGAGCAGTCTGTCCGTGCTAGCAGAAAAAAGCCTGCCGTCGCCCGAGCACGCAAGCTGCTGGCTCTTTCCCCTTTTGTACGTAAGCGGCAGCTACGCACAATCATCCGCAGCGCTGCCCTCTCTTCGCACACCTACGGGTGCAAGGTGCTAGGCACCACTGGCACAGATCTTAGGCAGGCGCGCATGATGCAGGCTCGAGTGCAGGCGAACAGTCTCGACGGCAAGAGTGTGGCGCTACTGCTCATGCTCAGCGAACGTCGGCATATTGACCCTGCATACGAACTGCAGTGTGCCCCTCTGTTGCAGTATGCTACCGCGGTGTGGGAGCATTGGGACCCACGAGCGATACTGGAGCAAGGATTGCGAGATGCCGTTGAGAGGTTCACCGATCACGGCAGTCCTTGGGCCAGTATCCGTGGCCCTTTTTCTGCGTGTGCTGTTGCAGCTTTGCGGCTTCGCATCAGCATGCAAGGTTTTGTATGGTCGCATCCTCGACGCGGTGAGGTATCTATTTTGCAGTCAGGGCCTCGCACCGTCCGCAAATGGCTCCATTATGTCGTGCTGCAGTGGCTCTGGGAAAAAGTGGCTTCCAGAGAAGGTGTTCCTGAGCTCTCTTGGGTGCAATTTTCAGCCCCTGCAGGCCTTCTTAGCCTCCACAGGCCTCAGACATGACGAGAAGGCCTACCTCAGGAGCGTTGTCGCTGGGGGACAGTGGCCTCAGCATCGTCAGTGGCTTTCGCAGTGCACCGCTGACCCCCTCCGCCGCTTGTGTCAGCAGGCCCCTGGCACGCTCTTGCATCGTCACGCGGGCTGTGCGGGCCACGACGACATCGCGGCACAGGGGGTCCCACCTGATTTCTTGGCTTCAGTTGTCAGGGATAGCGTTGACCCTCTCCCTCTCCTCTTCGCCGAGAGGCTCCTCGCCCCCGAGGCTCCCCTTCCTCCTGCTAATACGCTCCCCGGTCGGTGGTTCGGCGGAGGACCCGCCGAGATGGCAGGGCGCGTCTTTCTTGACGCCAGTTGGATGGACCAGCACCTGCCGCCCGCGTCTCAGGCTGCGGGCTGGGCCATCGTCAGTGTGCAGTCGCAACATCCGTATAAGGTAAATTCGGTGATGTGCGGCACCCTCCAGATCGTCTGTCAAGATATTGACTGTGCTGAGCTGTTTGCTTTCAACTGTGCTCTGCAGCACTGTGCACCAGGCGGTATTTTTTACACCGACTCAGGTTTCGTCCGCGATGGAGTTTACCAGCGTGGCAAGGCCTACTGTTGGTTGGCGCGTGCTGCCTGGTCTGAGTTATGGGTCCAGGTCTGGCGCCGCATTGATGACTGGGGCGGCATCGAGTGCATCGGCCTACGCAAGGTCAAAGGTCACTGCACCGAGGCGCGCATCCAGTCAGGACTTTCCACGCGTTTTGAAAAAAGAGGGCAATGCGCATGCCGATGAATGGGCTCAGTGGATGGCCTCGAGAGCCCGTGTTGACCCTGAGCTCCGCAAGGTTCGTTGTGCCAAGGCCCTCGTGCTCTCTCAATGGGCGTCTTGGGTTGCGCGCATCGGGCCTCGCATGTGTGACGTTGATTGCGACCGCGTCCCTCGTCGGCTGCGCAAGGCTCGTGGCCTTGGTGCGGTGGACCGCCCTGTGACTAGCCTAGTGGTGGAGCCCCCGCCGCCAGTCACGCCGCGCATCCTGTCGAGAGCCGACCTTGCCTCTGTGCGCGTGCAGCTTGCGGATGAGAGACCGCATGTCATGCACCCCTTTGCCGTCATAGGGGACGGGGGGCGGAGGCTGTGGTGTACTGTGTGTGTGGTGTGCGGGCTGGGAGGGGTCAAGATCTCTGCGAACCTGTCGCAGGGCTGTCGAGACCCCCCTGCATTAGGCACGTGGGGCGCTCGCGTCCTCGCGGGCCTCACGCGTGCTCCCGCACGCTTTCAGGTCAATCGCGTGTGGCGGTATTTAGAGG
>CAUYUJ010011098.1:20000-24754 GCA_963575745.1 Prorocentrum cordatum
GTCCACGCCGCCAACCTCCAAGACTCCATCGAAGCCCTGCGTGCGGAGCTCCTCGAGCAGGTCACGAACACGACGTCCGCTCTCAATTCCAGTCTCCAAGGGTTGGCCACCAGAGTGCAGTCCACATGCTCGGCGATGGCATCGCAGGTCGAACAACGGCTCAACGGTGTGGAAGTGGTTCAACGAGGCCACACCAAGCAGCTCCAAGTTCTTCATGAAGAAGTCAAGCTCCTCAAACGTGAGCTCAGCGTGGTCAAGGAGACCCCCAGTGAGTTGCCAACGACCTTCCCGAAGCTCTCGCTGGACTCGGCGTTCAACCGTGCCATCGACGTGTCCATCATCGTGGTCCGCTGCAAGGAGCAGACCGCGAGGCAGCAAGTTCATGGAGCCCTTCTTCCGTGGCTGGAGCGTCTCAACATCGAGTCGTCCGAATGGGAGCTCCAGGGGGAGCCGTCGGACAAGAGGTTCACGATCAAGTTCAAGGGTAGTTCTCAGTTCGCCTCACGCCGTGTACAGCATGCCCTCAGCCTTTTGCGCCCGCAGCGTCCTGGAGAAGAGTGGATGCGCTTTTTCGCTCCTGCGATCTCAGGCTCTCGCTCTGAGATCTTTGTCGGATCGGACAAAAAGCAGTGCCAGGTCAAGCGTGAGGTGGCGCTCAAAGCCGCCAAGAGGTTCTTCGAGAACCGTTTTCAGGACGAAATTTTTTGTGGACAAGCTGCGCGGCACCATTTCCACGAACTGGCGCCAGCTCGTGGAGATCACTCCCCAGGCTGATGATGCGCCGCGGATCCGCTGGGCAGAAGCGAATCTGGCTCTCGAGAATATCTCCCGTGAAGCAATCGAGGAGCCGCTGGCTGTCGCCATCCAGGGAGACAGTCAGACCCAGTGGTCTCTTTAGCACGTTCTTCGCTCTTTGGAGCGGATATTCCGAGACGCCGCTGAGGATTGGCTCTTGGAATTCGAATGCTCTTTTGCACCATCAGACCCTCGTGCGCACTGCAAAATTCCGCTATTTAAAGCGCCTTCTCCGCCCTGGGGCAATCGTGGCCGTGCAAGAAGTCCACGGATCGATTGCAGAGGTGCAAGATTTCTTGCATCACGCTAATCTCCCTTTCTCCTGCTCCTCCTCTTTTCTCACTGCAGCGCCAGGCGATGATGGTATTTCTAGGCCGCGCCCTGCGGGTGGCGTGGTCACTTTCTATCCGAAGTTTAGTCCCAGCAGCGAACGGGAGCGGAGGTTCGGCAGCGCGTCCCCTCTTGTCTCTTCTCTCTCTCTGGTTCCTGGTCGTGTCTTACACACTCGTTTCTCATCCCGTGATGGTTCGACATGGATATCTCACTACAACGTTCACAATCACAGTATCTCTCGTGTTCAACGTCGTCATGTATGTCAGTGTATTGCCAACGATCTTATGGACGCTAGCCGAGACCCACAGAATAAGCTGGTCATCGTTGTCGGGGACTTTAACTTCGGGCTGCAGCCGCCTGTCCCGCTCAACCCGAGCGATGAGCTTTTCAATGCACCGCTGCCGCCGCTGGTTCCAGGGGCTCCCGAGTGGCGCGAAGTTCTACGTAAAATGGTCGAGTTTCAGCTGGAGGCACCTACTCATTATCATGCGGGGATTCAGCATTTATCCTATATCGATCGGTTGTTTTGCTCTGCCCCTGGGTGGGTGTTATCGCAGATGGTTGCCAGTGGGGAGGTTGTGGGGATCCCTGAACAGCTTCTAGCGAAAAACATCTCTGACCATGCTGCAGTCTGTGCGACCCTTGTTGCTCGCCAGCGGCCGCCTGAAGACGCTCGGCCTATCCCGCGTGAGATCTTTCGTTCTGCCGAATTCGCATGGTATATGCGTCGTGCGCTCGCTGCTGCTGAATATGAACATCTTAGTGTACCTCTCAGACATGCATATTATAAGAAACTCATGATAGAAGCAGCACGACATGCCCGAAACTCGCTCATCTTACACAAGCCGCAGTCGCTCGATGCCAAATTCATCGTCCTTCGCACGTGTGCTCGCGCTGTCTTTCGACAAGACGTGCGTCTTGCCGAACGTGTCTGCCTGTCCCACCCTCTCGCTCGTGAACATCTAGTTTACGACGAAGCTGCGAGCACGGTGGATCTGGTCTCGCCGCTGGACTTTGCATCGCTCTCCGACACGCTGCACGCTGAAGTCTCACAGCGTCGGCGACAACTTGTGCAAGCAAGCCTTGCTGCTGCTGGCAGCGAGCAGCGCCCGGCTCGGCTTCGAGGACGGATGGGGAAAATGAAAAAGGCCGCTAAGTTATGGCCCCCGTTTGACAAACGTGTTTCTCTGGCCGGGGTTCGGGTCCAGGGCCAAATTTTGCAGGGACCCTCCCGCGTCCTTGAAGCGCTGTCTGCTCACTGGGCCCCTGTCTTCTCTGGCAAACCTTTCGAAGAAGAGCCCGCGAAGGCGTACCTTCAGGAGTTCGCCCCCAAAGTTTCGCGCCGCGATCTCCCCCCCCCCACCTTGGCCTTCCTGGAAAGCTACCTTCGGAGGCAATCCGACTCTGGCCCCGGGCCCGACCGTCTCAGGTATGCTGCGTGGCAGCACGCTCCGCTAGGCTCCTCCATGCTGTTTGAAGGACTTCAGTGGATCCTGAGCGGCTTCTCGCTCTCCTTCAACTTTAACGAGCTGCTGGGAGTTTACATTCCCAAAGGCACGGAAGCTGGCGATCAAGACGGCATTTTTCGGGACGTTGGGGATACTCGGCCTCTCGGCCTCAAAAACACTGACTGCAAGATTTTGACGGGGGTTTGTTGTTGGGAGCTCTCTCGTCGCGTCCCCGCTGGACTCGACTCGAACCAACGTGGCTTTGTCTCGGGCCGAAACTTCTGTTCGAACATCGTGGAGCTAGACACTCACGCGAGGGTCTACTCTATGGGTCCCAAGGCGTCGCTTCCGCTGCTTATAGGTTTTGACTTCGGCCAGGCCTTCCCGAGCTTGTGTCAGAGATGGCTGATGCTGGTGCTCGACGCCCTCGCTCTCCCCCCTCCTCTTCGGTGGTTCTACCAGATTATCTACGATAACGTCACGTGTTGGGGAAACATCGGTGGGGTCACTAGCTTTATGTACCACATTACCGCTGGTATAGTGCAGGGCTGCCCGGCCTCTGGACTTCTCTTCAGCCTCGCCCTCGATCCCTTCCTCCAAGACTTCCGCTCCGTGGTGGACGGCACGGGCCGTGGCCATACGAGAGCGTGTGCCGACGACATCGGCATGGCGCTGAAGTGCATCTCCGCCTTGAGCGAGATCTCGGCAGTTTTTCGGAAGGCTCAGAGGCTGGCGCATCTGAAGCTCAAGATCCCGAAGTGCCACATTGTCCCGCTTATCGGTTCGGCTTCCCCCGTGGTCACCCGCAAGTATCGCCTCTGGCTTAACTCTCACCTTCGGGAATGGACCTCCATGGGAATCTCGGGCAAACTCAAGTACCTTGGGATGTTTCTTGGACCTGATGTCGAATGGGACTCGTGGCACGCACCGCTCAGTAAGTACCAGTCTCGCTGCGCCATGATAGCTGCTGGTGGCTCTGCGACCGAGGTCACTGCCCTGTTATATCGTCGTCGAGCTGTCACGGTTTTATCTTACGTCGCCCAGTTCATGATCATTCCCCCTCATCTCCGTAAGTCAGAGTACCAGCAGCTGGCCCGTCTATTTAAGACGCCTTTTCGGTGCTGGGCGAACGCCGACTGGCACCGCCTCAAGGACTGGGGTGGGCCCCAAACGACCTCCATTCTCGCCCTTTGCCTGGCTTCTCTGATGCGCTCGTGCAGATACACCCTCCCGTGCTGGCGTGAATGTATGGGGATTTTGGAAGAAACTGCGTGGGCCGAGCTTCCGCTCGTCACTATCGTCTCTGGTTATCCTGATCTTGAAGGAGGGCGCCGTTGGTGCCCGAGATTTTGGAGGTCCCGCCCGCTCGCTCAGAATCTTCAACAAGCCGATCTAGGTTTTCAGGATTCCCCGACTTGCAGGATCCCTGGTAGGACGGCTCTCCGTGCGCTGCGAGAGCATGTCGCCGCCCACCCTCTCCTTCCTCTGAAAGCTCTTCATCCCCAGCGTATTCTCTACCTGTCCCTCCTGCACGCCCTCTTCCCCGATAACTTGACCACGATGTTCAAGACCCGTCTGCGCAGAGGTTGCCCCGAACGTATTCAAGAAATCGAGACCATCGATTGGGATAAATGTCGCTCTGTCATTCTCTCCCTCCCTCCCTCCTGGCGCGCTGCCGTGCTGAAAACTCTCGCCGCTGCCTGGATCGCGGACAGTCGATTTCAGAAATCTTCTCCGTGCATGCTCGGATGTCCTGAATGCTCTGACAGATTTTGGCACTACTGGCGATGCCCGTATTTCTTGAGGATCCTCACTGAAGTTGTGGGACATCCTCTCGCCGATTGTCCTCTCGCCCGCCTCGGCGTCCTTTCCCCCTCTCGCGCTTCTTGCACCGTCCCTGTCTCCGCCTTCTATCTCTTCAACGCTCTGCACCCTTTGGCCTCTCCTGCCAATCCCATCATTTCACCCAACCAAAGTGCAGGTGTGGTCAGGGCCGTCCGATTTCAGGTCGCGCGGCCAACGAGCGGCGGCGACTGTGGCTGAACCTCGAGACCAGGCACCCTCTTGGCTACGCCCGAGGAGGAGGATGAGGAGGAGGAGGAGGAGGAGGAGGAGGAGGCGGATGGGAAGGACGACACCGAGAAGGAGGAGCAGCGGGAGGGGTAGGAGGAGGAGGAG
>CAUYUJ010011099.1:0-5000 GCA_963575745.1 Prorocentrum cordatum
GTGCTCCCGCTGCAGCGTGGGCCTCATTTTCGGATCGGCGTTTTGCCTCCGTCGTTCAGGATGGCGTTCTCGCCCCAGCGCGGGCCTCTTTCTCGCGCGCCCATCCGCCCGCCACCACCGCGCCGCACCACGCCCCGCCCCGCCGCACGCACACCCACCGCCACTTCCACCCCCCAACGCACGCACGCACGCACGCGCACCACCACCGCGCACCGCCACCACCACCGCACTACCCCACCCACCACCACCACGCTACACCGCGTCACACCACATCACACGCGCGCACACACAGACACACACTCACGCACGCACGCACGCACGCACGCACGCACGCACGCACGCACGCACGCACGCACGCACGCACGCACGCACGCACGCACCACACCACACACCACACCACACGTCACACACACACAACACACACACACACACACACACACACACAACACACACTGCATACACCACACACGCACACACACACGCACACACACACAGACACACACCACACACACCACACGCCACCACCACCACCACCACCGCCATCACGCACGTACGCAACCTGGCCCACCACTCAAACCACCAAGAGCCTCACCACGTCACACCACATCACACGCGCACACAACGCACACACACACACCACACACACATACAATACATACATAACCACCTACATAAACCAACAACCACGCACACACGAACGCACCAACTCGCACCACCACCCACTACGCCACGCGCGCGGACCACGGTCCGCTACACGACCACGCCGTCCGCGATAGAGAAAATCAGCGCCATGGTAAGGGAATGGAGGGAGGGGTAGGATGTCAGATGTTGACGCGAGCGCACCTAACTTGTCCTCCTCCCCCTCCCCCTCCCCCTCCCCCTCCCCCTTCCGAGGACCAAAATCATGGAAACGTTTCCCTGCCACCTGGGCCTCCGGGTGTGAGGTGCGGCCTGCCCCAATTTAATACAGCCGGACCCAGGCCAGAAGAGCATCCCTTTGGGTGGCCCAGAAGGGGGTCCAGCTGAAAGGGGGTGGCGCAGTAGATTTGGGGCAAGTGTATTGCAAATAAGAGAAGTGCATTGCATTGTATTGCAAGTAATATATTGCACGCGAACATCCAGCAATACATTGCGCCCCAGAATGTATTGCACACCCCACATGTATCGGAACACCACAGATCTGTTGCACCAAATCTATTGCACCACCCCCTTGTCGCTGGACTCCCTCCGCCGGCCAAACAACAAGCAGCACATCCCAGGGCACCCTCCCCAGGATGCACAAGAGCATCCAACAAGCACGCAGGACACCGAGACACCCTCCCCGAACCGACCTCGATCTCGCTCCGCCGCCGAGCTTGGCTGCGGGGCCAGCACTCGGGTCTCCGGCGGCCGTTCGGGACGATCCCGGCACCCCCCCTGGAGCGCTCTCGGCGAGGCGCAGCGGCTGGCAAGCATCCCGTGGCCGGAAAACCGCCGAGAAGCGACGAAAACGTCCGAAAACCTCGGACCTCGAACCCGAACCTCGAGCCTCGAATCCCGTACCCTCCCCGCACCGACCTCGATCGGACACCTCGGGCCCACCGCCTTCGGACCGAGGCCGCACGCGGCCGACGGAGCTCTTCCCAAGTGGTGGCTGCGGCGGGCTCCGGCCTTCTCCATGCTTGGGACGACGGAGAGAGGGAGGGGCAGGAGGGGAGGAGGGAAGGAGGGAGGGGCAGGAGGGGAGGAGGGCTGCGCAGGAGGGGGGAAGGAGGGATGGGCAGGAGGAGGGAAGGAGGGATGGGCACTCGGGAGGAGGCACAGAGGGATGGGCGGGAGGGAAGGAGGGAGGGGCAGGAGGAGGGAAGACGGAGGAGGAGGGGCAGGAGGAGCACGCATGCGCAGCGGGGGAGGACCCAGACATCCGGCGCTACAAGTTGTCCGATGCGCGGGGTGGGCCCCTGGAGGTCTGGACAACTCCCCTAATGAGGGCGGGCTTTTCGTCTTGAGTCGTTGTTTTACGGTCCCGGGGCCCGCTGAGGGAGGCCGAAAACGGCCAAAAACCAGCCGCGCTAATCTTGTTCGGAGTCGGATCTCTGGGTGCGCATCGCAGGAGGTGGAGGAGGAAGAAGGACCCAGAGATCCGAGGCTCCGAGAAAATCGGGGCGGCCCGTTTTGGGCTACTTTCGACCTCCGACGGCCATCAGCGGGTCCCGTGACCGTCAAAAAACGACTCGGGACGAAAAACCAGCCCTGGGCAAGCTGTCCAGACAGCCGGGAGTCCACGCATCGACAAAATTGGAGCGCCCGATGTCTGGGGAGGATGAGGGGCAACGATAGCGGGGGGGGGACTGGCATAGGGGTGGGGAAACATCGACCTGGAATCGGCGATACATCGCCGATAGATCGGCGATGGGCCCCCGATAGCGAATCCGCACCTTCCTAGGCGGGGTGGTGCTATCGGGCCCCCATCGGCGATCAATGGGCGAATGGGGGTCGATGCGTCTCCCCCTCTGCCTATCCTCCCCCATCGCTGCCCCTGAGGGGGAGGAGGAGGAGGCAAAAGAGGAGGAAGAGGAAGAGGAGGAGGAGGAGGAGGAGGAGGAATAGGAGGAGGAAGAGGAGGAGGAGGAGGAGAAGGAGGAGGAGGAGGAGGACTCAGATGCTTCGCTCCCCCATACGTTCGGCGAGTGTGCTGTGCACCGCTCCTGCCCGCCCGGCGCCTGCAGCCCGACCACCGCGGGCACGCGCGCCTCCGCGCGCAGGCCGCACAGGTAGCCCAGGGCGGGCCAGAACGAGTCGTCCAGCTCTCCGAGGCAGAGGTCCTGGGGCAGCGATGGAGGAGAAAGGAGGAGGAGGAGGGGGAGGAGGAGGAGGAGGAGGAGGAGGAGGAGGAGGAGGAGGAGGAGGAGGAGGAGGAGGAGGAGGACACAGAGGGGAGGAAGGAGCAGCAGCAGGAGGAGGAGGATGAGCAAAGGGAGCAGCAGGGAGGAGGAACGAGCATGAGTAGGAGGAGGCAGCAGGAGGAGGAGGAGGAGCAGGAGGAGCAGGAGGAGGACGAGCAGGAGGAGGAGGAGCAGCAGGAGGAGGAGGAGGAGGAGGAGGAGCAGCAGGAGGAGGAGGAGGAGGAGCAGGAGGAGGAGGAGGAGGAGAAGGAGGAGGAGGAGGAGGAGGAGGCGGCGGAGGAGGCGGAGGAGTAAAGCTCAGGAGCAAGGCCGAGCGCCTCAGCAGGAAGGCGAAAGCCGAGAACGTCGACTCATGGTGTACTTTGTACGATGGGCACGTCTGGGGCGCTTTGACCAACACTGAGGAAAATGCGATGATAACCGCCCACGTTGCCCCCTTCCGAAGCGTCTTAGGAGTTCGCCTCGGTAGGCCACCAACCTCACGTTTCTAATGAGCAGGTCATTCTTAAAGTCGAAAGGATCCCCGTCCCCATAATGCTCAGACTCATGCGCCTGAAGTACCTTGCCAGATTAATGACCTCGCCCCCCCCCCCCCAGCTTCGACAGACTTTAGACATGGAGTTTAAAGCTAAAAATCTCGGGAGGACGCTATCACTAAGGACCTAGCTTGGTTACAGACGTTTCACGATTTTGAAGCTGACAGGACCCTCACGGCGAGAGAGCTCCTGCTCAAGGCCGCTCAGGATCCCAAGGGATGGAAAAAGAGTGTTCGGAATGCCGCTCAGGCCTTCAAAAAGTGGCATACCGACCAGCTTCGACTGAGTTTGTGGCAGCATGGCCTCAAAAAATTGCGAGGCTCACGCCATACCGCCACCAGACAACGGTCAGCCCGATGAGACTGTCAAGAAATATGGATGTGAGGTTTGCGGCTACTCTTGTTTCCACCTCGGGTCCATGACAGCGCACCTGACGAAAAGGCATAGTGATGTCGCGGGACGGTTGGTCGAAGGTTCGATGTGTCACGTTTGCTGTAAGGATTTCAGGACCAGGCTGAGACTTCTCGGACACCTCAGGGCCGCAGGCACAAGATGTCTTGAGACCCTCAGGCGCCTTAGAGAGCCCATGCCCGATGATCGTTACGAGGCTCTCAGGGAAGAGGACAGCAAACTTGCGGCGGTGCTCAAGGTTCGAGGATTCAGGGCGACTGAAGCTGAGGTTCCCGTCAGGACCGTCCCTGGGGAAAGGGTGCAGCTAGCCGCTAAAGGGGGTCGAGTCTCTCCTTTCCCCTCCGCCTACTCACCCCGCTTTCAAGACCCTAGCCTGCAGGCCTCACACTGAACAGAACAGGGCCACAAACAGCCCTCTCAATGTCAGCCCCAGGGAGACCCGTTATATGTTACATTTATTTAGCGGGCAGCGTAGGCCTGGAGATGTTCAGCACTGCCTTGAGCTTTTTCAAAAGATGGGCCTAGATACTGGCCCAGTGGCTGTGCTATCTATAGACGGAATAAACGATCCCGTGAACGGTGACCTTAGGTCTGCTGAAGCACGAGAAAAACATTCACTTTTGTTCCTCCAAGGCCGTGCTCTAGGGGCCATTGCAGGACCACCCTATGAGACATGGTCTGCTGCTCGATATTTGAATGCCCCGCAATGCCCGGCATCCAGGCCGCCCCGCTCCGTACAGCACTCGTGGGGACGGCCGCTCGCCACCTCCAGAGAATGGCGCCAAATCGTCACAGCGAACGATTTGTATCGAGCAGCCCTTCACATCACGTATGTGTGTCTTGCCACGGGAGCGTGTGGTTTGTTGGAACATCCAGCGTGCCCGCCAAACTCTGAGGCTCCGAGCTCTTGGTTTCTCAAGGAAACCAGACATCTCAGAGAGCTTGGAACCCGTGGAACTCCTGCCCAGAATGTTTTCAGTGATATCAGTGCACGGTTGGCTCGCCATCGAAGAAGCCGACACAGCCTCTGACAAGCAGTCTGCCCAGCCCTGCCCAAGAGGCATCAAACATGACGCGCGAGGCGGCCGGTGCTGCCACAACAGGTGGACACGCGGCGCTCGAGGGTATATCGGAGGGTCCTCGGCGAACCCAGCAGGCGAAGTATTAA
>CAUYUJ010011099.1:10000-24753 GCA_963575745.1 Prorocentrum cordatum
ACCACGACCATTATCATCATCACCACCACCACCATCAGCATCATCATCACAACCATCAGTATCATCATTTTCATCATCATCAGCATCATCATGATCAAGCTCCTCGTCATCACCATCATCAGCAGCATCATCACCGTCTTCATCATCACCACCACCATCATCATCATCCTCATCATCATCATCGTCATCATCGTCATCCTCATCATCATCGTCATCATCAACGTCATCATCATCCCCACCACCAGCATCATCATCACGATCATTGTCCTCAATATCATCATCATCCAAATCACCATTGTCTTCGTCATCGTCATCATCACCATCATCATCACCACCATCATCGTCGTCGTCGTCGACGTCATCATCATCATCACCATCATCATCGTCATCGTCAGCATCATCACCATCACCCTCACCATCATCATCAGCAGCATCATCGCCAATATCACCATCATAACCATCAGCAACAGCATCATCATCAGCATAATCATCATAATCATCAGCATCATCATCCTCATCCTCTTCTATCTCTTGCCCTGCGTTCTCTTCTTCCTCCTCCTCGGCCTTCTCCTTCTCCTTGTTTTCCTCCTCCTTCTTTTTCGCCTGAGATCTCGATCCGTTCTTCCCAACGGCTGGCTTTTCGTCCCGGGACGTTTTTAGACGGTCCCCAGGCCTGGCGAGGGCGCCCAAGGGTCCGAGAAAAAATCCCAAAGCCGCCCATCTTTATGTTTTCACGGCGCGAGCATGTCTGGGTCTGGGTTTCACGAAGCGGGAAAGAGGAGGAAATTCGGCACCCGAACTATCTGAGATGGACCTGGTCAGGGTCAATCTGGCGGTCCCAAACACTGTTTACCCTGATTGGGGGCCGCCATTTGGCGTCCCCAAATCCGGGAACACCCTGGAATCCCCGTATTCAAAAAAAACTTTACAATAAATACATGGGGCAGACATTGACCCAGAAAAACTCAAGTTTAGTTCAATCTGGGGAACTCTGGCGCGAAAACGGGAGGCACGAATCAGGAGTTATCCCTGACCACCCCCTTCTCTGATGAAAGCAAAAGCTCACAAGACATCTGGCACTCCACTTTTTGTGACGCGTGGGCCCCAGGATGTCTGGAGAACTTCCCCAGGGCCTGTTCTGGTTCTAGGTAACTGTTTGACGGTCCCGGAGCCCGTGGACCACAGGACGTCGAAAATTTCCATAAACTGGCAGCTCCAATTTTCTCGTAGTCTCGGATCTCTGGAAAATTATCCCTGACCAACCCCTACCCTTATTAATCGGGGCTCTGAAATACACACATATATATATAAGTTAGAAAAAAGGAAAGAGATACGGTGAGGGCATCGAACGAAGACCCATCGGATAAGGAATACAGGGTCTTGACGGCAGAAAAGCTCAAATCGAGGCTTGGCCATGGAAATCATCACCGGGTTCATCTGACAAAACATCATCCAAGGCCTGACCAGTCATATCTAACATTGCAAAGACATGCAACATCGAAAAAAACACAACCAACAACAAAAACAACAACAACCACAACAATCATTTTAAAACATTCGCTATTACTGGCACACGTGTTTTGCACTCCGTATACCCCAAACATCGATACCCACCCTTCGTCTTCGATTGCACCCCCCTTCGGGGGGAATCTCTTCCTTGTCGGCCACTGACTGAAGTGCGAAGAAGTGTCGAGCGAGAGCGCGAGGGCCTCTCTGGCCAAGGGCTCCCGGAATACCGATGGAGAAATATCGAACGGGAGCCTTTGTCGCCGTGTCCGGGCCTCCACCAACTTGCATGAATTACGGGAAAACCGCGAGCGAGAGCGTAGTTCCCGAGTTCGTGGGCCCTTTCGGCCAGAGGATTTCAGAGTAAATCGTGAGGAAGTAGCGAGCAGGAGCCCTCGTCGTCGTGGCTGGGCATGCGCCAACTGAATTGAATTGCAAAGAAGTCTCGAGCGAGAGCGCCGTTCCTGAATTCGGGGGCCTCCCTCGCCAGGGTGTCTCGGGGTAAACTGTGAGGACGTATCGAACGGGAGCCGTTGTTGCCGCAGCTGGGCCTCCAAGGGCCCACATTCAGGGTCAAGCCAACGCTCGAGCGGGAGCCTCGCTCTCAGCGAACATGTAGCTCGCGTCGAGGCGAGAGCGCGCGGAACCGTTTCCGGATATCAGCAACACTTATTCTTGCGCAGTGAATTATCAACAACAACAACAACAACCACAACAACAACAACAAAAAAAACAATAACAACAACAACAACAACAACAACAACAACAACAACAACAACAACAACAACAACAACAACAACAACAAAAACAACAACAACAACAACAACAACAACAACAACAACAACAACAACGACAACAACAACAACAACAACCACCACCACCACCACCACCACCACCACAACAACAACAACAATCATTATAAGACTGTTCGCTCTTATTTGCCCGCGTGTCACTCAAAACGAGTTCCCCACGCCATCGATACCCGTCTGTTTGTCTTCAATCACAGCCCCGTTGGGTGGATTGTTTCTCTTTGCGGGGGGCGGCGGGCTCAGGCGGGCAAACCTGAACGGGCGGACAATCCTTCGTGGGCGTACATGTGCCCGCCATTGGAATTGGTGTGGGCCCTGCAAAAAGAGGAGGGGGAGAACGAGGGAGAATGGGAGGAAGGGAGGGGAAGGGACGAAGGAAGAGGGAAAACGCCAGGAGAGAAGGAGCGAAGAGGGGGGCGGTTGATTAGAGGCACAGAGAGAGAGGAAAGACAGAGAGAAAGACATATAAAAGAGGTAGAGAAAGAAAGAGAGAGAGGGGAGAGAGAGAGAGAGGGAGAAAAAAAGAAAGAAAGTGGGAGGGAGGAGGCAAGAGAGGGGAGGGAGAAGGGAGGAGGGAGAGGAGGGAGAGGGGATAGGGCTGAGAGGCATAAGGATGAGGGAAGAAAGGAGAGATAGAGAGAAAGGAGGAGGAAAGGAGGGAGGAGGGAGGAGGGAAAGGGAGGAGGAGCAGGAGGGTAAGAGCGTGAACGTTCGAGGAACTTCTAAGCGAAAGCGCCGTTCCTGAAAGAAGTCTCGGGCGGGAGCCCACGACGGGCGGGCGATCCCCTGACGGGCGGGTCGGGCGGGTGGGACATTCAAGCGGGATGCCTGAGTATGGCGAGAGCGCGATTACTAAGTAAATTGTAGCGGCGTCCTTGGCGCAGCGTGTTTCCTTAGCGTCGAAAGCGCGATTTTTGAATAAATTGCATGAAAGGCACGAGCGAGAGCGCAGTTCCGGAATAAAACGCGAAGGGTTCTCTGGCGGGAGCGGGGGTCTTGATTAAATTGCGAGAAGTCTTGATTCAATTGCGAGGAAGTCTCAAGCGGGAGAGCCGTTCCTGAGTAAATTGTGAGGAAGTCTCAAATGGGAGCGGGGATCCTACATTGCGAGGACGCCACAGACGGGAGCACCGATCTTGAGTAAATTGTGAGGAAGTCTCAGGAGGGGGGGTCCTGAGCAAATTTGGAGGACGTCTCAGGCGGGAACCGTTGTTGTTGCAATCCTGGGGGCCAGGGGCCCAGTTTGAGCACCAAGACTTCCCCTGTCAAAAAAAACAGGGTGCGAGCGTCGAGGGGCACACTTTGATTGAGAAAAACGATATGCACCAGTGAGGGGGGATCAACAATAATTATTCTTCAGAAGTGAGAGTTCAACAACAACAACAACAACAACAACAACAACAACAACAACAACAACAATCATTTTACCCGAACGCTCAGTGTTCTCACCAGTGCCAGGGTTTTCATGCGACGCGAGACAATACCCCCACTTCGTGGGGGGGCAGTTCAAGCTCTACCAAATATCCAAACGACTCTTCGCGACCACCCAAACCCAGCTTCCCGCCCTATGACGTTGGGACACTTCACTTCGTGGCGTGCGGACGACCGTGGCTACTACACTGGCGTGGGGTACACACCCACAGAACTTGGTCACTTATTCGGGGCGCGCGTGTGCCCAGCATCCTGCAATTGTGACATACAATACATGACACAGACAGACAGAGAGAGAGACAGAGAGCAGACAGAGAGAGAGACAGAGAGAGCGGAGTTGGTCACATTTTTGGGGCAAGTTCCTGAGATCGTCGTGTTTTTTGTTGGTCTTGCGCGCGCGAATGTCCACTTTACTTTTTTTTGCAAGGGAATTGAAATTTGATTATGTTAGAACAAGAAAAAGTAGCTCGCGCGAGCTCATGTAACATAAATGTTGAAAAACCATTGGTTTTGTGGGAGTCGGACAGCGCGCGCGGGATGAAATTTGGACATTTTTTTTTGAAAAACCATTGGGTTTTTGATGTTTTTATGTTGAAATCGTTACGAAACCTAAGGTTCTGGAAGGATTTCGTCTTGCGCGCGCGAATGTCCACTTTACCTTATTTTTTGCAAGGGATTATTGAAATTTGATTATGTTAGAACAAGAAAAAGTAGCTCGCGCGAGCTCATATAACATAAATGTTGAAAAACCATTGGTTTTGTGGGATTCGGACAGCGCGCGCGGAAGGACATTTTGACAATTTTTTCTTAAAAAACCATTGGGTTTTTGATGTTTTTATGTTAAAATCGTTACGAAACCTAAGGTTTTGGAAGGATTTCGTCTTGCGCGCACGAATGTCCACTTTACCTTATTTTTTGCAAGGGATTCTTGCAATTTGATCAAATAAGAACAAGAATTTTCATTTTATAGTGTTTTTTGCAAGGGAAAGCGGGGGGGAACAAAACAACCGGATCCGGACATAATCCACTTTTCTGAAGCTTCTGCGAAAAAATGATGAAAATGTAGCTGCGGCCTAGGTTTTGGAGGGGGGTCGCGCACCAGGGGTCCCAACAATAATTATTCTTAAGAAGAAATAATGTTCAACAATCATGTTAAGACTGTTCGCTCCTACCTGCTGACGTGACAATTGTATCTCCTAAACCCTCGGTGCCTGCCCTCGTCGTCTTCGATCGTACCCCCTTGGGGGTGTATCTTCCTCACCTGCCACGTGTATTCAGCACAACCCCGAAAGTAAGGGAAGAGAGGACGGGTTGAAGGGGGAGGGGGAAGAATGGAGCACGAGAGAAATTAGCAGGAGGGGGGGGAGCAGAAAACAAGAAGTTGGACCAGACGGGCAGATCGGGTGGGCAGACCCATAGCGGGCAAGTCGGGAAGGCGGGCCCAGGCGACGAGGTCGAGCAGGCGGGTTGCTGCAGCGTGGGTCCTGCATGAATCGCGAGGACATCTCGAGCGATAGCGCCATTCCCAAGTAAATCGTGAGAGAAGCCAGCGTGGGCCACGAACGACATAAAATCCGAGGCCACCGAGGGCAGCGACGGGGCCGCTGAGGGGCTGCAACGGGGCCACGAAGGGCAGCGAGGGGGCCACGAAGGGCGACAGCGGCGCTACGAAGGGCATGCATAATTATGGGGCCACGATGGGCATTCGCATACGGGGCCACAAAGGGCAACAGCGGGGCCACTGAGGGCAGCAAAGGGGCCACGAAGGGCAGCTAGGGGGCCACGAAGGGCGGCAGCGGGGCTACGAAAGGCATGCGTATGGGGTCACGACGGGCGCGTGCGAGCGGGGGCCACGAAGGGCATATAATGCGGGGCCACGAAGGGCAGCGACGGGGCCACTGAGGGCAGCAACGGGGCCACGAAAGGCAGCGAGCGAAGGCGACCGCAGAATCAGTACGGGCAGCGAGGGGCATCGAAGGCGGGCGAAGGGCAGCGAGCGGCCACTGCAGTCATTAATTGGCTGGTTGGGCGGGCAGGCCCTGACGGGCGGGTCGAGCGGATGGGCCGTTGAAGCGTGAGTCCTGCTTGAACCGCCAAGCAGTTATGTCGCAGGAGCGCGATTCCTGAGCGTCGAGGATCGGCATCTGGATAAATTGTGGGGAAGTATCAAGCGAGCGGCTCGGTGGTAATTTGCGAGGAAGTCCCAAGCGAGAACGCGATTCTGCAATGCATAATCAGGAAGTATCAGGCGGGAGCCGCGATTCGGTGGTAAATTGCGAAGTCCGAAACGAGAGCGCGAGTCTTCAATAAATTGTGAGGGAGTATCAGGCGGGAACCGCGGTTGTTGTAAACCGGGGGCCACCGACACAGTTTGACCCTCAAGATTTCCCCTGATAAAAAACATGTTGCGAGCCCCAGGAGAGGCACTTCAATCGAAAAATATAATGTGCACTGGGCGGGGGGACCAACAACTTTTATTCAATGAGAACTCATCAACCACAACAATCATGTTAATATTGTTCGCTCTTATCTGCTCGAGTGTCCGTTAACGCGTGTTTCCCAAACCCTCGATACCCGCCCTTTTCGTCTTCGATCTTACCCTTTTGGGGGGGAGACCTTTCTTCCCTGCAGGCTGGGCCCCGGCAAGCGGCGGGGTGGCCGCGGACCGTCGGCCTGGCCAGCGGCAGCGCTGATCGGCGGCAACCCGACCCTAAGAGGGACGGACAGGGGACCGACCACGACGACGACGACGACGACGTCGACGACGACGACGACGACGACGGCGACGACGACGAGCGAAAGCGAGAGCGAAAGAGAGAGAGAGAGAGAGAACGACAGCAGGACCACGAAGGGCACGAAGTAGGCCATGAAGGGCGACAGCGGGGACACGAGGGGAATGCGTATGGGGCCACGGAGAGCGCGAACGAGCGGGGGCCACCAAGGACAGATAATGCGAGGCCACAGAAGGCAACGACGGGGCCACTGAGGGTAGCAACTGGGGAACGTAGGACAGCGAGAGGGGGCCTTAAAGGGCGATAGCGGGGCCATGAAGGGCATGCACATGGGGCCACGACGGGCGCGAACGAGCGGGTGCCACGAAGGGCATACGTATATTGGGCCGCGGAGGGCAAGGACGGGACCACTGAGGGCAGCAACGGGGCCACGAAGGGCAGCGAGGGGGCCACGACGGGCGAACGCGGGGCCACGAAGGGCGTGCATATGGGGCCACGACGGGCGCGAACGAGCGGGGGCCACAAGGGTATGGGGCCACGAGCGGCAGCGAGGGGGCCACGAAGGGCTGCAACGGGGCCACGAAGGGCAGCGAGGGGGCCACGGAGGGCTGCAACGCGGCCACGAAGGGCAGCGAGGGGGCCACGGAGGGCTGCAACGGGGACACGAACGGCAGCGAAAGGGCCACGAGGGGCTGCAACGGAGGGCCACGAAGGGCAGCGAGGGGGCCACGAAGGGCTGCAACGCGGCCACGAAGGGCAGCAACGGGGGGCCACGAAGGGCAGCAACGGAGGGCCACAAAGGGCTGCAACGGAGGGCCACGAAGGGCTGCAACGGGGCCAGGAAGGGCAGCGAGATCCCGATTCCTATGTAATCTGTGCAGGAGTCCTAAGCGTGAGCGCGACTCCTGGGTCCCTGAATGTTGGGAGGGCGGCGCTTGAGTAAATTGCGGGACATTCCAACGCAAGGGCGGTATTATTGAGGAAATTGCAAGCGAGTCTCCAGCGAGAGCACGACTCCAGAACGCCGAGAGAGCGATTCCTGAATAACTTGCAAGGAAGTCCCAAGCGAGAGCGCGATTCCTGAATCAAATGCGAAGAAGTCTCAGGCAGGAGCGGGGGTCCTGGCTAAATTGTGAGGAAGTCGCGGGCGGGAGCCGTTGCTGTTATAATCCGGGGGCCAACGACACAGTTTGAGGAGGAAGACTTTCCCTGAAAAAACAGGGTGCGAGCGCTGGGAGGGGCACTTGAATTGAAAAATACAATGTGCACCAGAAGGGGGATCAACAGTAATTACTCTTCAGTAGTGAGAGTTCGACAACAACAACAACAACCACAACAACCACAACAACAACAACAACAACAACAACAACAACAACAACAACAACAACAACAACAACAACAACTACTACTACTACTACTACTACAGCAACGACAGCAACAACAACCACAGCCACAACCACAACCACAACCACAACGAAGACGACAACAACAACTACAGCAACAGCAGCAACAGCAGCAGCAGCAAGTGCAACACCCACAACCACAACCACATCCACAGCAACGACGACAACAACGACAGCCACAACGACAACAACAGCCACAACCACAAACTCTGGAGAGCCCTCTTCGAGCCGGCTCGACCCGCGAGGCTCCCGGGGCCCGACACCGGGCGAAAACACCCGCTGTGAAAAAGTGCATCGCCAGAATCTCAGGGAAGCCTCTCGGGCATTGGAGGCGGACTGGGGGCCTGGACTGGCTGGGATCCCTGAGGATCGGTCAGGAGGCAGAATCTCCTCAAAATCAGTCCCGACCCTCTACTTTTTGGGAGGGGGTAGGTGGACCTCTCAAGCTCTCCGCCACCTCTGGCGCGGTGTGCGTTGCGAGCAAGATAGCAACAAAGCCACGGTGCCGACCCCTCTTGGGGTCCATCTGGCTTTTCACCCTGGATCCGTTTTTCACTGTCCCCGGGCCCACGAAAGGCCCACGAGGCAAAAGAAAACAAACAAACAAAAAACGTCCGAACCCAAAGTCTCGAGCCTGCCCATCCTTCATGCTGGCCGGAATCAGTGCTGGGCCCCCTCGGACCCCCAGACGGCTCCAACTCCTGGGCAAACTCCTTGAGGAACGTCACGTGGCCGACGACTTCCGAACCCTACCCCCACCGCCCATCGAGTTGCCCGAATCATTGATCGGCGAGGGTAGGGTTCGGAGTTCGCCGCCGACGTTCTCCTCAATGAACGCCCCCACCGTATTCGGGAGCGGCAAAGAGGGGGGCGTCAAAGAGGGGGGGGTGCGAATCATGACCAGCGGCATGTGCGCGGCCCGGCGGGGGGGCCGGGGACGTAATGAAATAAGAAGAGGCGCCATGAAATCTGGGGAAATATCATGGCCCACGCCGTGATATCCACCCCCCCCTAGTCATCACCCCCCTCTTTTCCGCTCCCGACGTATGGCCGACGCAGCCGCAACCGCCCGCGTCCTCCGGGAGCGATATGACCACCTGCGCCCGGCGCCCGGCGTCCAGGTGGCAGCCGGCCAGCGGGGCCCTGCCCGTGAGCGCGACGCAGGCGTCCAGGAAGTCGGGGTACTTCTGGGTGCGAGAGCCTCACTATCTCCCAGGGGAGGAGGGGGAGGAGGAGGAGGAGGAGGAGGAGGAGGAGGAGGAGGAGGAGGAGGAGGGGGAGGAGGTTGGGGAGCACCAGTGCAAACCCGAGACGCATCGACGACGTTGCGATAGAGCCTCCCTTCACCTTCCCTCTTCATGGGTCCCTCCAAAAAACATGCTGAGTATGCGGGAAGCGGGAAGTGCCCCATTAAAAGACAGCCGTCTGATAATCTTCAATCGTGGGAGGACACAATTGTTTGGACTTCACCGCCTCGGACCAACATGACTGCTGCGACCTGGCAATCCAAAACCGCGCCAGAACACCATTCGTGGGACGTGAACACCGAAAGTAACATAATTCTGCACCCTGCCAATCTTAAGCCGTGCCAGAACGCGCAAGTCCTCGGACTTCAACCTGACGAATCGCAAGAACTCGCGTCAGCTTTTAAGACGAATCTTCGCGGCGCCATGGCGAGAGCCAGATGTTGAAAAGGAACCGCCCTCCATCCTTGAAACTGCCGCAAATTTTGAAAACGTGTACTCAGAGCGAAAACGACAACCACATGTTCAAGACCACCCGCTCTCCAGCCTTACAACTGCTGCAAATTTCAAGTTTCAAGACCAAACATGGTAAGGAAATTTTCGGCGGAACGCCCAGGGGGGCGATAGGGAGGGGAGGAGGAGGAGGAGGAGGAGGAGCAGGAGGAGGAGGAGGAAAAGGAGGAGGACCAATGTAAACCAAGAGTCGCCAACGATGTTGGAAGAAACCCTCCCCCCTAGCTCCCTATTCACAGGCCCCTACTACAGTTCATTTCCACAGAGGGACCGGCTTCGTTGGAACACAGCTGTTTGAAGACCCTGAAGCATGCCATATTCTCGGTATTCCAACGCCACGGATGAACCTGACTGTTGCGTATTGACGATCCTGAATATTGCCGGAACGCCATTGCTGGGACCTCAAGTCCGCGAATCATCGTAACTGCTGCGCCTTCGGAACCGTGAATCCTTCCAAAACACCATGTCTGGTACGTCGACCATGGGAATCCGTGAACATCCTGCAATTGTTTAACAAGAATGTGCGCGGCGCTAAGGCGAGAGACACTTTTTGAAAACCACCCACCCTCAATCCGTGAAGCTCTTGCAAACTTTGAAAACGAATGTGCGCGGCGCAAAGGCGAGAGCCACATCTTGAAAACCACCCGCCCTCCATCTTTGAAACTGTTGTCAACTTCTAAGCTTCAGGGTCGTAAATGGCGACGACGCCTCAGGCGAAACGCCCGGCCCGCCCTAAAAACTGGCCCTGGGGTGGGACAGGGAGAAATTATTTATAAGGAAAAGGAATGGAGGAGGGGGGGGGGGAGGAGGGGAAGAGCAAGAGGAGGAGGAGGACATGAGTGGAAGGACCCAGACCCGCCCGGATCATCAAAAAGTCGCGACGGACGAATTGTTACTATTTTCGGCCTCTGGGGGGCCTTCGCCAAGCCCTGGGACCGTCAAAAACACCTCAAGATGAGAAGCCGGTCTGGACGAATGGGTCGAGACCTCGTCACGTCCACGTTGTGCCACAAATCATGACGTCGGGGGTCTGGGCCCTAAGATACGGGCGTCGAACGTCTTTCACTGGACAGGCAATTTCGCGTGAGTTCGGGCCACTGGACCACATCACAGATCGATCCGGCTCGAAAAGCGCAGCAGAAACATAGGGGTCTGGGGCTCTGGCAGTTCGCTGCGATGTGGCACTCTGTTCGCCACGTCGGCTCTCAGGGAACGCTCAACGTCTTGAACGACAAGAAGCAGCACCTGATGACTTGCTTCGCCACTTCGGGCCTCCGAGGGCGCTCGCTGGGCCCCTGAACCGCCAAAAAACGACCCAGGATGAAAAGACGGCCACGGGGAAGAGGTCGGGACTCCTGGGCACCCGCAGCGAAAAATTCAAGACGTCGGATGCCTGGGCAGGTCCCCTGGGATCTGGGCGCTGCAGCTGCTGAACGCTGGGCGTTCTCGCCTGGTTTCGGGCCCCAAGGCCCCACACACATCGACCCAGCTCACGACATCCCGCAAAAAAGTATAAGGCCTGGCGCTGCAGTCGCCAACTCCACCGCGTTGCCCCTTTTCGCGACGTCGGATCTCGAGGTCCAGGCGACGCAAACAAGATCGCAGCGGCCAGCCTTCTGGAATTCTCCACCTCTGGAAACCGCTTCCCGGCACAGGGGGAACGTCAGGAAACGCCTGGCACGAAAAAGCTGGCCTGGAGGCAATGGCCGAGACCCCAGGGCCCACCTTGTGGACGTCAACCGGCCACCTCACCGATCCTGGCCAGGCCTAACCTGGGCCCAGGATCGGTGTCTACGCACCCTCCTGTCCACACGAGGGAGGCATGTGCATCGACCCTCCTTTTCCTCTTCCTCCTCGCCCTCCTCCTCCTCCTCCTCCTCCTCCTCCTCCTCCTCCTCCTCCTCCTCCTCCTCCTCCTCCTCCTCCTCCTCCTCCTCTTCCTCCGCCTCCTCCTCCTCTTCCTCCTCCGCCTCCTCCGCCTCCTCCTCCTCCTCCTCCTCAGCCGACGCCCCCCGCTCTGCGTGCGTGGAGGGCACCCGAACGGGGCCGCAGCAGATGGGGTCGGAGGATCACGCCGCATCGCCGAGGCACCCCAAAGATCCGAGGCTCCAAAAAACTGGACCGGCCACGTTTTGGCTAAGTTCGGCCTCGGGGGGCCTCCATGGGCCCCAGGACGGCCAGAACGCGACTCGGGAGGAGAAGCCTGCCCTCGGGAAGTGGTCCTAACCTCCGGGGATCCACCGTGGAACCTCCACGCCTCGAAGAACTGGCGCCCTGAGCTGCCATGACAATCGGCTTTCCAAGCAAGGCACTCGCTGCGCGCCGCAAACAACGCTTGCGCTTGAGCGCTCACACCTCAAAACATAATGTTTTGTAACCTACACATGTCGAATATATGTTGTTGTTCACCTATTTCCGTAACCTAGTTTACGGCTACTTTGAAATTGTTCAACATACCAGCGCCTCTCCATATTACCTTCGTTCTAACGTTGGATGTCTGGGATCGGCGACGTAGGGCTGGAGCAGCATTCGGTCCTGGGCAGAGGGGTCTTTCGGCGTGGGGTCGCAGAAACGCATGCAAGAGCATCCTGTGGCGCAAGGAGTGTGGCAGCCACCTCCTGATGCTGTACGCCTCACTATTGCACGTTCTATTGCGTACATTTCCAAGGCCCCTTTTCCAAAGGACCCATAAGCCCGACTCCAAATCATGGGCCCGAGATGGCGCAGCACCGCCGATGCACTGGCGATACGGCGCGGTCCACGTCGTCGTCGTCGTCGTCGTGATCCATCCCACGTCGTCGTCGTCGGCGTCGGCGTCGGCGTCGGCGTCGTCGTCGTCGTCGTCGTCGTCCGTCCTCCATCGTCGTCGTCGTCGTCGTCGTCGTCGTCGTCGTCGTCGTCGTCGTCGTCGTCGTCGTCGTCGTCGTCGTCGTCGTCGTCGTCGTCGTCGTCGTCGTCGTCGTCGTCGTCGTCGTCGTCGTCGTCGTCCGTCCTCCGTCGACGTCGTCGTCGTCGTCGGCATCGTCCGTCGGCGTTGGCGTCGTCGGCGTTGGCGTCGTCGGCCTCGGCGTCGACGCCGTCGTCGCCAGCGCGGAGCACACTGGTCCCCAGAGCGCGCGCATCGCCGATGCATGCGGCGGTGCGGCGCGGTCCTCCAACTAGGAGGCCACATGCGAACCCTACCCCTACTCCCCCACGATTTCTGAGGGGGAGGGTGGGGTTCACTCCGCTCAGAAATCGTGGGGGGGGTAGGGGTAGGGTTCGCATGTGGGGGTAGGGGTAGGGTTCGCATGTGGGGGTAGGGGTTGGGGTCGGGGTAGGGTTCGCATGTGGCCCCCTACCAACCCCGATCTGCTCCAGCCCCCAGCCGGCAGGCCCGCCCGCTCCCCCGACGGCGCACGCTTGCCGCGACGCTGGGCCTCTGGGGATCTCGACACGGGCACGGGCACGGGCACGGGCACGGCACGGGCGCGGAAAGCTCCCTCCTCCTCCTCCTCCTCCTCCCTCCTCCCCCTCCTCCTCCTCTCCTCCTCCTCTCCTCCCTCTTCTCTCCTATTCTCCTCCTCCCCCTCCTCCTCCTCCTCCTCCTCCTCCTCCTCCTCCTCCTCCTCCTCCTCCTCCTCCTCCTCCTCCTCCTCCTCATGGGGATCTCGACCTGACTCGTCCTGGGGAGCAGCTTGTCATCCTGCCCCCCCCCCTCGGAAAAGTCATGCAACTTCTGCAGACCGTGTGGAAGACGCGTCTGGGGGACTTCCCTGGGGTCATGGCTCACCCCAGGTCCGTGTCTGACGCCGAGTCCCGAAAACGGCTCCCGGAGGCCAGGAGCAACGAAAAAAACCGAACGCAGACAAACTGAGCGACGAGTGCACTTGCGTTCCTTGCCCAGACTAATGTGGGTCGTCGCTTGCCGGTGCCAGGGCCCAGGAGGCGGCCTCGAGCGCTTCGAAAAACCCGGCTCGTGCTGCGCCGCCCGGCTCGGGGTTTGAATGTGCGGGAGCCGAGGACGCTGTTGGCGAAGACGACGGCGTTGGACTCTCCCCAGGCGATGTGTCCGGGTCGGACGAGAGGGGGGGGGCAGGGAGAGCCCTCCTCCTCCTCCTCCTCCTCCTCCTCCTCCTCCTCCTCCTCCTCCTCCTCCTCCTCCCATCTTTCTGCAGCCTGGTTTCGGGCCCCGGTGCCATCACAGCTCGACCCGGCACGGAGGGCGCTGCAGAAGGATGGGGTCCAGGGCCCTGGCCATGACTTTCCCGAGGTCCCCATGTGTATTCGCAGCGTCGGATCGCAGGGCCCGAGGAGGCCCAAGGAGGCGGAAACGCGGCGCCAGGGTGGCAGTGGCAGCACCTCGCCGTTTGACAATTGCCGTGAGGGGCTCGAGCGGGAACTGGTGGAGGGGTGGAGGGCGAGCGGAGAGGAAGGGGTGGGCCGGGAGTCGAAGCGGGGGAGAGGGGTGAGGGGCAAGGCGGGGCAGGGAGAGGGCAGGGAGGGGAAAGCGAGGGCAGGGGAGGGGAAAGGGGAGGGCAGGGAGGGGAAAAAACGAGGGCGGGGAGAGGCCACAAAGCAGACAGGAGAGGCAGGAACCCTCGGGCCCCACCTCTGCCCTGCAGAAGGGACCTCTCGTGTTATCCTGTTCCCATCCTACTCTTAAGGACCACATCCCAAAAACAATTTCGAGCACCCCGAAAAGTGTCAAAAGAGCGTCGAAGCAGTGTCGAAACAGTGTCGGACGAGCGTCTCTCAGGGCCCGACACGTGAAAACCCTTGAGTTTCGGTATTCTTTTGGGCGATCGAAAGTCTTCCTGGAGGTCAAGGCTGAAGCAGGTGGGAGCATCGTAACTCTCGTGGCCCAGGGGCCCCCCTCGTCCGGCCCGAGCTGTGCTCCCCGCGCCGCGGTGCGGAGGCCAGCAGGTAGGGCGCGCAGGTGAACGTCGGCGCCGCGCCCAGCGCCACGTACGCGTCGCCCAGCGCGGCCGCGGGCCTGCCGAAGCCCTCGGGCACGCCCTGCTCGCGCCATCGCCGGGGCGACGGGAGCTGCACGACGGCCCCGCTGCGGATCCTCCTCCTCCTCCTCCACCTCCTCCTCCTCCTTCTTCTCCTCCTCCTCCTCCTTCTCCTCCA
>CAUYUJ010011100.1:0-15000 GCA_963575745.1 Prorocentrum cordatum
CCCAAGAATGGAAAACAAAAAAAACACCCCCACCCCCAGTCCCGACCCCTTGAATCGCCTGCTCGGGGATGGGAGTCGGGACTGGGGGTGGGGGTGGGTTTTCGCCTTCTGACTATACCCTCCTGTAACCACTACCAGCTTAATAGCAAAGGGCCGCCCGCTTGACAGGTAAATCCAACGACGGATCCGCCCTAAAAAGCATGAAGGGGCCGCACCGAGCCGAGAACCGAGAACCGTGACCGAACCGGACCGAACCGGTCTGCCTCCTCTCCCCCTCCTCCTCCCTTCCTCCTCCTCCTCCTCCTCCTCCTCCTCCTCCTCCTCCTCCTCCTCCTCCTCCCCCATCCTCCCTCACTTTTTTTCAAACTGGGTCGTCGCTTACGCACACGGGGCGCCCAACGTCGCACCTGACAGGTCGGGCCGAACCGAACTGGAGCGGCCACTCAAACCGAATCGAACTGGTCGGACCCAACCGCGCGAAAACCGGAACCGAACCGAACAGGCGGCAGGCCCAAGCCGAACCGGCCGAAACCGGACCGATGCCAAACCGAACCGGCCAAGCAAAACCGACCCGGCTGCAGAACCGGACCGAACCGAACCGAGCCGATCCCTTCATGAAAAAGGTTGTACCCTCCTGTAACTACTACCAGCGCAATATCAAGGTAAAGATCTGAAGCTGTAAGAACGGCAACATGACAGGACCATCAAGATGAAGGATAAGTCCCACGACAGGTCCGCTCTCAAGAGGGTATCACATCCAAACGCGTAACTGCTACCAGCCCCAACGCAAAAAGGAAAATGAGGCGAGAGCCCCATGTCAGAAACGGGCCGTCCCCCATCAGTGAAACTGTTGCACCTGTTAGGACTTGGGGCCACAACATGTGAGAACATCTCCCGCGACAACCCAATGTTGAAACGACACCTCCCCCCCATCCGTGCAATGATAGATTTTCTTAAAACGAATGTGTTCGGCACCATGACGAGAACCCAACGATTGAAACCGGACCACCCGCCAACCGTGCTGCCGTTTTCCGTCGATCCGTCGTTGTGCCATCTCTCCCTTTTCTTCTTCCTTGCGCGCTGTCTCCTTTCATGCTCCCCTTCTTCTGTATCATCTTTTCAGATTCCCCTTCTTCTTCCCCTTCTCCTTTCTTCTTTCCCCTGCTTTCTTCTTCCTTCTTCTCCCTTTCTTTCTCCTGTCGTGTTGCCGCCCACCCCCCGGCGGCGAAGGCAGACGGGGGGAGCGGGAGGGCAGCCTGGTGATTCACCCATGCCCGCATCAACCAGGCAACCGGGAGGAGGGGCGGGGGGGGGAAAACGAGGAGGAGACGGAGGATGCCGACCACTCATGGGGGCGAGCAGGAGGCGGAGGAGGAGGAGGAGGAGGGCGAGGATCACGAGCGGGCTGGATGCCGGGGAAGATGGTGAATACGAGGTGAAGGACGATGACAGGGCATCTGACGGGAGGTCAGCGGCCAAAGGAGATGCCTTCTGAGATCCTCCTACTCCTCCTCCTCCTGCTGCCACTGGTCCTCTCCATCATTCTCGTCATCCTCATCCATCCTCCAAGCACATCCTCCATCCTCCTCGTCCACCTCCATCCTGTTCATCATCTTGCCTCCTCCCTCCTCCCTCCTCCGCCCTCCTCCCTTAGCCCTCCTCACAACTCATGGAACGATGAATTATCCTCCTCCATCATCAGATTATTCCTCCGTCTCATCCTCCTCCTCCCCATCATCATAACCATGCTCATCATCATCATCATCTTTATCCATCCATCCATCCATCCGTCCATCCATCCATCCTGCTGCTGCTCCTCCACCTCCATCTTCTCCTCCTTCACACCCTCCTCCTCCGCCTCATCCTCCTCCTCCTCCTCTCCTCCTCCTCTCCTCCTTCTCGTCCTCCTCCTCCCTCCTCCTCCTCTTGCTCCTCCTCCTCCTCCGCCGTCCATCCCCGCATCCTTCTCCTCCTCCTACCATCCTCCCTCCTCCCTCCTCTCCTCCTCTTCCTCCTCCTCTTCTCTCCTCCTCCTCCTCCCTCCTTCCTCCGTCCTCAATCATCCTCCCCTCCCTCCTCCCTCCTCCTCCTCCTCCTCCTCCTCCTCCATCCTCTCCTCCTCCTCCATCCTACACGTTCTCTTCCCCCTCGTCCCTCCCCCATGTCCTCCTCGTCGTCCTCCTCGTCGTCCCTCCTCCTCCTCCTCCTCCTCTCCTCCTCCTCCTCCTGCTCCGCCTCCTCCTCCTCCTCCTCCTCCTCCTCTCCTCCTCTCCTCCTCCTCCTCCTCCTCCTCCTCCTCCTCCTCCTCCTCCTATCCTCCTCCTTCCCTCCTCCTCCCCTCTTTCCCCCCTCCACCTCCTCCTGCACCCCTCCCCCCTGCACCTGTCGTCCGCCACCGTGCTTCTGGGGCACGGAGTGGGCGTGTCCTCGGGCCCCCTGCCGAAGCCCAGAAGCCTCGCTTTATCACTCCAGAGGAAACCTTTGAGAAAGGCCCGGGCCCCAACGCCCCAAAACCTTCCGGGGCCTCCCGCGCGCCCCCCGGGGCGTCCCGCGTGCCCCCCTGGGCTCCGGGAAGCGTTTGAAGGGGCCCAAGGAAACACACATAAATACACACAAGTAAAATGGCTCCCTATATATTTTCCTATATTTTCGGGGTTTGGGTCTTCCCGCCCCATTCCCATGTTTTCCCATATTTTCTTGGGGATCGACGATTAATTGTGTCTGTGTTTTTTTTCCCTCCTGAGTGTTCTCACACGAGTGCTGCCGGAGCCAAGAGAGCTCCAAGACGGGCCCGGCGGGCCCCGCGAGGCCCCCGAGACGGTCCAAAGGGACCCCGAGACGCTCCAAGCTCGGCTCAAGGCGCCCAAGATGGCCTCGAGATGGCCCCCGAGGCCTCCAAGGCGCCCCAAGAGGCTTCCAGGAGGGCCTCAAGAGGCAACAAAGATTGATTTCCCTGTCGGTTTTTGAAAGATTTTGGCGTTCTTGCCTTTCCGGATGTCCGAAACTCCCAGGCGACCCAAGAGGCCTCCATGACCACCCCAAAACGGCCCAAGAGGCCCCCAAGAGGGCCCCAAGACGGCCTCACAGCGCCCACTACGGCCCAAGAGGCGCCCAAGACGGCCCAAGGCGGCCCCCAAACGGGCCCAAGAGAGGAAAAACGAACCGAAAATCCCAGCCTTCTGCCCCAACAAGCCCCCTTCAGAGGTCTCAAAAGGCGTCCAGGAGGCCCCACGAGGTCCCCAAGAGGCCCCCAAAATACCCCAAGATGCCCCCAAGCGGCCCAAAAGAGGCCTCAAGAGTCCTCCAAACGGCCCCCAAGACGCCTCCAAACTGCTTCCAAGAGGACCCCCAGAGGCATCCCACGAGATCCCAACGGACATCCAACAGGTTTCCTACTTACAACCCTGGCACGGTGGCCAGATGGGCTGAGGGGAATTAGACAACGCTGGGTCCTCCTCCCCCTCCTCTTCCACCTCCTCCTCCTCCTCCTCCACCTCCTCCTCTTCCCTCCATTCCCTTCCTCCTCCCTCTATCCTCATCCTCCTCCTCCTCCTCCTCCTCCTCCTCCTCCTCCTCCTCCTCCTCGTCCTCGTCCTCATCCTCCTCCTCCTCCTTTTCCTTCTCTTCCTCCATCCTCTCACTCCTTCCTCCGCCTCTGCTCGCCCACGCGCCCCCTCCTGGTCGTGGCCGGCCAGGTCGCTGATGGCACTAGCTCCGCCCTTGTTGAGATACTTGGCGCCGCTCTTGGCGACAGTGCCTACGGACAGGGGGGGAAACTGGGAGGATGGGTAACAGAGGAGAGGGGGGGGGACAGCGGAGGGGACAAGCCCACATCTAGCATCCAATCCCTCCCTCCCATTCCTTCCCACTGGGCGGATTTTTTCTCCATCCGCAAGCGCGTGCCATAGCCGACTTGGAACGCCGAAAAAAATGGTGTTCTGCGCATTCGGAAAAAAAGAGGGAAGATGCGTACATATAATGAGGTGACGCGTGAACAGGAGGGTGAGCAGGAGGAAAATGAGGAGCATGGAGCAGAAGAAAGGAGGAGGACGAAGACGAACAGCAGCAACAGCAGAAACGAGAGTGGGAGGAGCGGGACGAACAGGAGGACCAGACGGAAAGGCGGAGGACAGGAAATGAGGGTGGCGACAGAGAAGAAAAATTACGGGGAGCCAGAAAGGTGGTTCGCGCTGGGGCGAGATCGCCATTCTGAACAACGGGAACAAAACGCCGATCCGAAATGAGGCACACGATGCAGCGGGAGCACCGTTCTGAAACACCGAAAAGACACTTGGAATGTAACGAACCCTAGGAAATAACACGCGCTGACAACCTGCGTGTAAGAATAAAACGCCGAGAGGGCCGAGCATATTCCAGGCAGAGTCAGGGGAGAGAGGAGGATAGCATGAACACGTCATGAATATTCGCGATGACGCCCAGGACTGGCCGCGCCCGCCCCCCCCCTCTGGTCTCGCCACGATTCGCGCCCGAATCGTCTGGAAATTTGCCATTCCTAAGCACTCCCTGACGGCGCCGGCGCGAATCGCGACGTGACTGGCCCTCTCCCCCCTCCTCGCCCCCCCCACCAGTCACGCCCGTGATCGCCAGGGTGGAAGAAAACAGCTCTGCTCAAACTGATGCATCGGAGAGAAAAGGGGGAGAGGCGGAGGAGGAGGGACGAGAGGGACAGGGGGGGGAGGGAGGACGGAGGGTTTCTGTTTCCAACAGGCGCGGCGCACAGCGTGCCAGGGCACAGCTAGGCGACTCGGGCACGGGCCCGACTGAGAGGAAAAGAGCCCGAGCACCTCCCCATCAGGGGAGGTGCCAGCAGGCGCAGCCAGGAGGCCTACGCGCCGGCGCCGGCATCGTTCTCGACGACCAGGTCTCCGACCAGGGAGTCGAGTTCGGCAGGACGGAGGGGGGAGGGAGAGGACCGAGGATCTGGAAGGTCTTCATCCTGCCTGGGCCTCCGAAGACTTCGGGGGGCCTCCGGAGGCCTCTGGGGCTCCTCGGAGGCTTCTTCGGGACCTCTGGAAGGGCCTCTGGAGGCCTCAAAAGAAACAGTGTTTCCAACCTTGGTAATGTCCCACCTGGCAGCACGCTGTGAGAGACCCGCAGAGGAGTGGGAGCACGTTGACAACGACGGCGCCGACGACGATGACGGTGGTGACGGCGGCGGCGGCGGCGAGGACGACGACGACGACGACGACGACGACAACGACGACGACGACGGCGACGACGGCGACGACGGCGACGACGGCGACGTCGACGTCGACGGCGACGACGACGATGACGGCGGCGGCGGCGGCAACGACGACGACGACGGCGACGTCGACGATGACGGCCCTGGCGGCGGCGGCGGCGGCGGCGAGGACGACGACGACGACGGCGGCGACGATGCCGACGTCGACGGCGGCGGCAACGACGACGCCCACTGCGGTGGCGGCTGCGGGCGCGACGCGGCGCAGCGCGGCACCGCCGATCGCGCGGCGCTGCATGCCCTCGCCCCAGCTCTGCCCGGGGGGCGCGACGATGCGGTGGATGGTGCGCGCCTCGGATGCCACGGGGTTCGTGGGCTGCGCGAGTCGGGGGTCATGGGCCGTTCCCGACCTCCTCCTCCTCCTCCTCCTCCTCCTCCTCCTCCTCCTCCTCCTCCTCCTCGACCTCATCGTCATTATCCTTATCCTCCTCCTCCTTCCCCTCATCTCCCTCCTCCTCCTCATCATCATCATCCTCCTCCTCATCATCATCATCATCATCAGCAGCATCATCAGCATCAGCATCAGAAGCATCAGCATCAGCATCAGCATCAGCACCAGCATCAGCACCAGCACCAGCACCACCATCAGCATCAGCATCCTCATCATCACCATCACCACCATCATCATCATCAGCATCATAATCACCATCATCATCATCATCATCATCATCATCATCATCATCATCATCATCATCATCATCATCATCATCATCATCGTCATCATCATCATCATCATCATCGTCATCATCATCGTCATCATCGTCATCATTATCATCAACATCATCAGCATCATCATCAGCATCATCATCATCCGCCTACTGCGCCACCCGAAAGCAGCAACCCGATCAGGACAGAGCGAGGCACGAGAGAAAGATAAGATGGCGGGCTAGCGGGCGGTACTTGCCCCCGAGTGTGTACACCGTGCCGCTGCCACCATCTCCTCCTCTTCCGTTCTCCCAACCCCTTCACGACCTCATCGTCATCCTCCTTTCCCTCGATTGTCGATCGAGGGGATGAGGAACAAGGATCGAAGACCTGGGATCAATTTGGATCAACACCAGATCGACGCTGACGTTCGCGAGGGCCATCAAGTACAGGTCGCGTCCAGACTACTGCTCGTGCCCAACCTACCAGACGGACAGCTTGAGCGCCCATGCCGACGTGAAGCCATCAACATGTGGGAGGAAGTTTGACGATGTGATGATGTAGTAGGTCCCCAAAAACAAATACGCGAGCATCATATGAGCCGAATAACGTAACGGCACAACTGCGATCACATGCGAAGTCTCGACGTTCTGAACGCACCACGCTGCGCCTATGCAACTATGAACGTAGCGCATCTGATCTGGATGAATCCTTAGGATTTCAAGTCAATCCTCATGAATCGAGGATCCCCCGGATCCGAATGAATCCTGAAGATGTTTGAAGATCTCTCATGCATTTTCATGACACTGGCCTGAGGAATCCAGCCCTGAAGAACCCAGATAATCCCTGAGACACCCAAAGAAACCCTGATGGCTCATGACGATGCCTGATGAACCCCAAGGATGTCTTGGGTTCCTCGGGAGTCTCGAACATTCCAAAAGGGAGCCCTGGATAAATTTGATCAAACTCACCCTGAGGCCTCTGAAGAGAGGCCAATGGAGATTCTCTGAGAGGCCTCGGAAAACGTTGTGGGAGGCCTCTGAACACCCACTCAGGAGGTCTCTGAAAACCCTTTGAGGAGCCTCCGGCATGGCATGCATCTACTTCAGTCTTCAAGCTCCTCTGAAGACTCTGGAAACTGCTCTCGAGAGTTCTCCAGCGACGTCTTCGTACTCCTCGCATAACCACTAAATCAATCAGGCTGCGCTCTATCATATTCGAATAACACCAACCAGTGCCTATCATGTCGGGGCCAAATCGGCATAATTACAATCAATGATATGATTCTCTGCTCCTCCGCTGCTCCACCCCTGTCGTCTTCTCCCCATCCGTTTCCCCGCTCCTCCTCCTCCAGAGTCGACTCCGTCCATGTCCTGCCCCATCTCCTCCCCCTCCTCCTGTTCCCCCCCCACACCTTACCCCGCCGTCCCCTTCGTCCTGCTCGTCATCGTCAGCACGACAACCATCCTCACCCGCTTCCCTCGTCCTCGCCCTCCTCCTCCACGTCCCCAGCCAATCTTCCTCCACGGCCTCTCCCTCTCCTCGCCCTCCGCCGCTGCTGCGGCGTGCAGCGCCGTGCTCCCACGTCCCTCGCTCCGACGGAGCTCGAGACGAGCCCAAGAATCACACGCGGGGCGCGTGAGCAGGCAGCGCCACCAACCTCGCGGCGCCACTGGGGAACCATGGCAGGCCACAGCCTCTCCCGAGCCCTCCCCCCCGCCCTCCCGTGGGACAACAAAGGCAGTGGCCACGAAGGGGGCCGAGCCAGTTCCCCGGGGGAGGGGAAGAGCAGGTCGCGAGACCCCCAGAGCTCGAACACGACCCGAGACGTACCCAACCTCCTCTTCTTCCTTTTCGTCTTCTCGCCAAGCGTCTATGTATAAGCACGCTCCGTACACCATACCACGTTGCGTGATATGCAAAACTCCGAACGGCCACGCGCGACGCGCAGGTAGGAATGGGCCACTGAGGACAACGCCGTGCGCTACGCGACGTTCCAGCGCTCCGCGCACTGCGATGCAGCAGCGTCGCGCGGCAGAATGACGGACGGCGCCACGTGCCACGTGGGCACGCGCCGCGTGGGCGCCCTGCACGCCGCCGTGCCTCCCAGGAGGCCACGACGGTGGCAGCGGTTGGGCAGGTCGCTGCGCCTCTGGGAGCCGCGAGGTCTCAAATGATCTGCGCTGTCCTCCCCACCGCCGTGCCTCCAAAAAACCCGCGAGAGTGGCGACAGTTGCGCAGACCCCAGAAGACGCGAGGTCTCGAGTGATCTGCGCTGCCATCACCTCCGCCGAGCCTCCCACGAACCCACGAAAGTAGCAGTAGTTGCGCTGTTTGCAGCGCCCCACGGTGCCGCGAGGTCTCGAAGTTATCTGCGCTGCCTTCCACTCCGCTGGACCTCCGAAGAAACCACAAAGGCAGCGGCAATTGCGCAGCTCGCAACCACACAGGGAGCCGCGAGGTCCCGCCTGAATGCGCGTTCACCGCCACTCCGCTGGACCTACCGAACCCACGAAAATGGCGGCGACTGCGCAATTCGCAACCACCCAGGGAGCGCCTCGAGGACTTGTCTGGATGCGAGCGCACCTCCACTCCGCTAGACATACGCCCCAGGAGCCCACGAAAGTGCATTGCACAACTCGCCAACACCCAGGAAACTGCAAGGTCTCGTTAGGATGCCATCCACTGCTGCTTGGTTGCGTCTTCCCTGGGGCCCACGACGGCGTTCCAGCGCCGCGAAATCACGGCGGCGCGCCTGATGGCAGCCAGCGAGCTAGAGGTCCTAGCCTGGTCGTCTATGAACAGCTTGCACTTCACACCATTGGCCTCGGCCGCTACCTGCTGGAATGGCCCCATGAGCACGCAGCACATGGTCACTGGGGACCAGGGATTCCCCTGTGGTAGGGAGCCGTTGACCTGCTGGGGCCGCGAGTGACAGCAGCCGCTGTGCGCCATCCGTCGCTGCTGGCTGCCCCATTTGGCCCCCCCTCATGGTGCGCAGGTTGCCCCGTGGGCCGACCCGGTCCAGCGCGAACGTGGCCACCTGTGGGTGGCACGTGCCGAAAGCGAGGCTGCAGCCCCAGGACGCCAGGCACTCCCCGCTGCCCACGCCAGCGGTGGGCGCCGCCGAAACGTCCGCCGCCCCCTTCCCCTCGACGCCTCCCGGCGCGTCCTCGCCCCACCGCTTCTGCCGCCGCCTCCCAAACGAGGCGCTGCGGCAGCGGGCGCTGGCCCACGCCGTGTGTCGGGGGCGGCAAAGAGGGGGGTGTCTAAGAGGGGGGGGTGCAAATCATGACCGGCGGCATGTGCGCGGCCCAGCGGGGGGGGGTGGGGCAGGGACGTAATGAGACAAGAAGAGGCGCCATGAAATCTGGGGAACTATCATGGCCCCCGCCATGATATCCCCCCCCCCCTAGTCATCACCCCCCTCTGCCCCGCCCCCGACCACGCCATGTGCCAGCTGGAGGGGACGCTGACGGGCCGGAACTTGCCGTCCCTCGGTGCTCCTGGCGTGTCCACTGGCGGCACGTGCTTGGGAAAGCGCGACTGCCTTCAGCGCGGCCCACTGCGCCGGCAGGCGCGCCAGCGCCGCGCAGGTGCTGTAGAAATACACCATGGCATCCAACGCGAGGCCATCGTGAGCGGTTTTTGATTCGGCGTGTCGACATTGGGCGGAAAGAGGGGGGGGGGAGGGGGGGTCTGGCTCCAGACCTCTGCTTGGCGCGACTGCTTGCAGCAGTGTGGCCGACGGGGGAGACTCCACCCGCTCGAAAGAGGCGCCAAAAAACAGCAAGATTTGAGCAGGGACCGACCGTCCCGGCATTCCTGTAGTCCTACCACGAAATGTTCTTAGAACCCAAAACTGTTCTAAGAACAAAAACAGTGTTCTTAGAACATAAGCCCGATGCGTTCAAACAAGACAGTCCCAGCCAGAAATGTTCTAAGAACATCCCGCGGAAACCACCACAGGTTCTCAGAACATTGTTCGGTAGGCCCACAGGCGAGACTGCTTGAAAGATCTGCTTCATGGGGGGGGGGATCGGGGATGGACAGACCTCCCTTTAGTAGAACGGGGTTTAGTGAAAACGACTTCGGGCCCAAACCTGGCGGGCGCAAGCCTGGAAAATAACGGCCGCGGCGCCCTCTCGAGAACCGAAAACGGACAATTCACTAATCGACGTGTCAGGGTAGGATGTCTATCCACCTCCAAGGGGAGGGGGGGGGGGTGCGAGGGTCCGCGCCGACCGGCAAAACGACGAATCAAAACACGACCACATGCCCCCTCCCGACCATCCGTCGGGCCCCGCGGCCGCGCGGGCCCGGGCCCGGATGGCGGCCTCCGGGCGCCGACGGCCGCGGCGCAGCCCGGCAGCCAGGCCGGGAGCTCCCGCTCGCCTCGCCCCATTCGGTGGCGTGGCCGTGTTCCACGCGTCGGTCGGGCATGTCCTCCTACAGGCGGATTTGGGACAAAAAAAATAAAACACACCCCAAAAAACAGAACACGACCCCAAAATTGTCGAACAATCGCCCCCCGACTATTTGAATTCCTCCTGTGGAGGGACACGCCCGAGTGAGTTCCACGCCTTCCGCCGCCTCTGGACGAGCAGGGCCGTGAGGGGCAACGATAGGGGGGTGGGCATAGGGGGGGATGCATCGACCTGGAATCGGCGATACGTCGTCGATAGATCGGCGATAGGCCTCCGATGGTGAATCCGCACCCTCCTGGGCAGGTTGGGGCCATCGGGCCCCTATCGGCGATCCATGGGCGATTGGGGGTCGATGCATCCCCCCATACAGGGCAATTTTTAATACATAGGATTTGTCAAAACATCGGATTTTCAATACATGATTAATTCATAAAGAAATTTATGCACGAGCTCCTCGTTGATCTTAATACTAAAACCCTGCATGATTAGTACATGACCCGCGCGCGGAGCACGTATTAAAAAAAAACGGCACTGTATGCTTATCCCCCCCCCCGATCGTTGCCTCCGAGGCCAGCGCCTCCGTGGTGGCGGTGCTGGCGGCGCCGGTGCCGCTGTCGGTGTCTGCCACGTGCGCTGCGATCCCCTCTGGGAGTCCTCCCTCGGCTGCAGCCGTGCCGGGCCCTGCTGGGCCTGCTCGCACTGGGCCGTCTGGGCTGGCAGGTGGTGGTCTCTCCAGCGGGGAGCGCTGGGAGGCCTGGAAATGGGCACCAACACCAAGACGGAGGGCTGCCTCCACAGGGGGGAGGTGATCCTAGATCTCGGTGTTGGTGGTAATATTGCGGCCACCTTGGAAGCCAGAATATTACCACCATCACCGAGATCGGGATCTTCTTCCCTCGGTGGAGGAACACCGCCGATCTTGGTGTTGGTGTCAACCTCTAGGCCTGCGGGGAGCCGCTGCTCCCGGTGTCGCGATCAAGAGGTCGAGGCGGATCCGCCAGTGTCGACGAGGGGGTGCCGAAGCCTTCGCACGGCCTGAGCAAATGGCCCCGCAGGGTTTGCGCGTCCTTGCCTCGCCTGGCCCCGAAGGCTCCAGCGTGCCCCGAAGGAATATCAAGGATCTGACCCCGCAGAGAATACAAAGCTGGTGGTTGTGCAAATGGAGTGCGATGGATCTGTAGAACAGTTTCAAAACGTAGCTGAAAGCCGTGCCGCCTCGAGCTACAATGGCTACGGTTCCCCCTCCGCCTCCTCATCCAATTCCTCCCCTCCTTCTTCCCCCAAGCCCCTGCCACCTACAAGACCTTCCCCCATCTCCTTCCGACGGACCCCGCTAAAACTAAAACCCCGCTTTATCTCCTGATACTCGCTTGAATCCTCTAGAATTCTCTCATCCTCCTACTCACGAATAAATACACACACAAATAAATACACACACAAATAACAGGATTCCCCATATGTTCACATATTTTCTGGGTTTTTGTCTTCCCCCCCCACTTTCCATACTTTCCCATACTTTCCTGGGAATCGACGGTTCATTGTGTCTGTGTTTCTCTCCCTCCTCCTACTCATCCTCCTCGTATCGCCGCTCTCCAGCTTCCTTCTCTCCTCCCTCCTCCGAGGATCGGGCATCCCAGATGATCAGGTCGCCGGGCTCGGGCACGAACTTCGTCTTCCTCTCGTACCTGCAGGGGTCCGAGAGGGGTAGGGGAGCGGGGGGGAGGAGCAACAGGCGAGGAGAGGATTATTATATACGATGAACATAGATCCCGACAACGGAAAAGGGGGCGAGGGCAGATGATGAGTAAAAAGGGGCGGGAGGGGAACGAACAGGAGGACGAGGCAAGGGGCCACATGCGAACCCTAACCCTACCCCCCACGACTTCTGAGGGGGAGGGTGGGATTCACTCCGTTCGGGAGCTCCCGAGCGAAGTGAACCCCACCCTCCCCCTCAGAAATCGTGGGGGGTAGGGGTAGGGTTCGCATGTGGGCCCCTACGAGGGCCACCGATCTCCTTCCCACCCATCCGCCTCCTCCTGCTCCTGCCCTCCTCTTTCCCGTTCCTCCCCCCTGCTCCCTGCTCCCTGCATTTCTTCCTTGTTCTGGAACCCGCCCTCTCGTCCCACGCGCGGGGGGGAGGAGACGGAAACGAGGGGACGAAAGGAGGAGGAGGAGGAGGAGGAGGAGGAGGAGGAGGAGGAGAGAGGAGAGGAGGAGGAGGAGGAGGAGGAGGAGGAGGAGGAGGAAGAGCAGGAGGAGGAGGAGGAGGACAGCGACGGTGACGACGAGGATGACGAGAAAGCCATCGAGCCTTGTCCGCCAGCGCGACTCCTGCACCGGGGCACGGGCAAGAGGGCAGGAGCCCTGCTCCAAGCTGGAGGCCCCACCTGCTTCACAGGAGGCCCCACAGCAGACCCCCCGGCACCAAGCAACCTTGAGGACGCCAGAAAAACGCTTTGACTGGCCGACCCTCAACAAGGGTTCGGCGGAAGAGGAGGAGGAGGAGGAGGAGGAGGAGGAGGAGGAGGAGGAGGAGCAGGAGGAAAGGGAGGAGGAGGAGGACGCCAGAAAAAAACGCATTGACTGGCCGACCCTCAACAAGGGCTCGTAAAATGCCGGCTCCCTTTGCGGGGCCACCAGGCTGCGAGGAGTGGGCCTGCGGCTCCCTGCCCCAGCTGCGGGTTCCAGGTCCCATTGTGATAGTTTCATGTTCTGTTCCCGGCTGTAAAATGCTTGACGCCCGCGCGAAAAAAAGGGGAGCCCACAACCGCCTGGTTACCACGCCCAAATCGGCCACGGGGGGGGGGGGGCGTGGGACACGTAAAAATACATGAAGGTCGCGCCCCCGAGGCCATCACCCATCGTAAATTACCCCATGCTCGGGCCCCCGAGGCCACGAACACGTGTGCATTATACAGTTGGGGCCCAACCCCTGGAAAAGTATACGATGTTCGCGTCACCGAAGCCAGAAACCCTCGCAGAATAATGCCGTGCTCGCACTGCCGAAGCCAACAGTGCTCCAAGGTGCCCGAAGAGTTTTCGAAGACGGCCCAAGAGGGCCCCAAGCGGCAAGAGCGCTCCAAGAGGCCTCCCGAGAAAGCCCCAAGAGGCCAACATTAACGATGCTACGGCAGTTCTTGAAGGATGTTGGCCTTCTCGCATCTTCGGCTTTCCCACGCTCCAAGACGGTTCAAGAAGCTCCCAAGACTGCCCCATGACAGCCCAAGAGGCCTGCAAAGCGGCCCAAAAACGACTCCAAGAGGACCCGAGAAGCGCTCAAGACAGCCCAAGAGGGCCCCAAGACGGCCCCAAGAGGGGCCCAAGCATGGGACCACGAACCGACTGTTATATATTCGCGCCCCGAGAGGCCCCCAGGAGACCCCAAGATGCCGCCAAAAGGCATCAAGAGGCCCAAAACGAAACCAAGAGGCCTCCAAGAGGCCCAAGAGATGCTCCACGAGGTCCGAGAGGTCCCCAATCGGCACCCACACCGCCTCCAAGAGGCCCCCGAGAGGCACCCCACGACACCCCAACACACATACAAGGGGCCTCAGACCCACAACCCAGGCACGGTGGAGGCATGGGCCGACGGCCACTTGGATAACGCCAGCACCTCAACATGCGTTGATGATTCCGATCCGCCCCCGCATGAAGCCCCAAGATGCGCCAAGGCAGCGCCGAAGCGCACCGACGCGACTCTGAAATATCTTATTATGACAGAGAGGGGGCCGGCGGCAGACGCGAAGCCCATGCGGATAGCAAAACCTGCAATCGGAATTCGCGAAGTCTGACTCTCCTCCTTCGGACACAAGCGGGAACACACCGCGGCAAACTGAACATCATGAGACTGCAGATCGTACACAGACACTCAACCTGAGTGAAAGAGGGCCTTGAATCCCGAGTCGCGCCCTCGGTGGAGCCAGCGGCAAAGCGGAAGGCCGAACCTAGACGGATTCGGGCTTCGGATGCTTCTGCGCAAAGATCTGTTTCCGGGCCCGCCGAGCGATCTCGAGCGCAGGTGCCCGAAGGCACCCCCCTTCGAGGTCGCGAGCCTGGCCGCCGGGCGCGAACACTTGCAAGGCGCGCGCGCGCGCTCACCGACTGCCCCCGCCGCTTCAGGAACACCCCCCGAATAAACAAAGATCGGGGGGTTCTGGCCCCCCCCGCGGGTCGACAAGCATGCTTGACAGCGCCAACAAGTTCGACGCCGCGACCAAACATGAGATTGCCCGACGGTTTCCGGTCGCCTCCAGATGCAAGCCAGGCACTCTTCAGACTCTGGCGAAGCCTAACCGTGGCCACCCTGGCAACGCTGCCGCCGCTAGCTCGACAGCAAACCTTATCCCCTGGATCTGACGGACGGGGGCGACTGCGGCCACTCGGCTTCGCTGCCCTGTCGGCAGCGTCATTCACCGAACAAAAAACCTGCGGCGTCGATGCCTGCGCTCGGCCCGCGTGATTGAACCCTTCCGGCGCGCTGATCAAGATTTTAAGCAACTTGCGGCAACGCGCCAGCTGTTTCCGGCACGGCAGCAATCTGCTGATTAAACGCGCGGTTCCCCTAGAATGCCCCGAGAGCAACTCGCCGGCGGCTCCAGCGTTGTCGAAGGACCCCCGCTGGATTTGTCGAAGAACACCTTCCCTGAGTATCTTCTTCAAAAGCCTGGA